>JASANC010003649.1:0-35705 GCA_030248135.1 Theristus sp. LFF4_11
ATTTGCATTTTTATACATCACACGCAACAATATTTCATTTTCTGCGATAGCTCATTTGTTATTTGCTTTCATTGCGATATTTGTTTGAGCTATGATGATAATTTATTTGCCTTAGAATAGCTCGTTTATGGATTTATGCAATTCTTAAACGTTCAATTCAGAAAAATCATGTGTCGCATTTTTACTTATGGTTTTCCAAAAATGGGTGTGTCTGAACTCTGGATTGCTTTCTTGCAGAAATCTGCTATTTTTTCTCTCATTCATAAACGACCAAAAAGCGATTATGTCAGGGATGAGCCATTCCACGCCATCTGACGAGCAAAATAATGCAAGAATAGATTTTGGTGTATTATTTCACGTCTTTACCGCATTTATATATTTTCAATGACACATTGTTGCATGGTGTGGATGTTTTGCACCAATTTACTGACCATAAAAAAAAATTGCCCATTGAACTGAACAGAACAGATCGCGTTATTTGGAACTATTATGTGCTGGTAATTAGTTACTCTTTTGTCCAAATCTTATGTCTCAGCAAATTTTTCTTCTTCTTAAATACGATTCTCAGCAAATGATAAAAAAGAACCCTGTAGCATCCTTTACCTTGCATCCTTCGCACGACGTCACACCGTAGTGATAGCCACTGGCTGAAAAAATGTTTTTTTTGATGTGATAAAATCAACAGTTTGTTGGCTCCGGTACATTGCAATTTAGGTTTTTTAACCTGGCAACTTTTTCTAGCAGAATACAGAACACCCGAAACAGGAATGAACGGATTTGATACTTCGAGACTGGAAGAATAAAAAAATTGCCACAACTGGGTTCTTGATATCAATCAAATTCGATCCCGTTCATTCTTGTTTCATTCAAAGTTTCCAGTGCTTTGTATTCTACGAAAAAATAATCTAGCTAGTTTGAAGAAACATGCTGCAAGTATACGTCGATTTGACAGCAATAAGAACGAAAAAAGCGAGCATTAAAACACTCCTTAAAGCCAATCTGTACCTTTGTCACCGCACACTTTGCACGGCACGAACGCTTTCTGAAGGTTGATTTGGTGCGTCACACCTTGACCGACCGGTGACGCTGCGGATACGTCTGAAATTGAATTGACATTAAAAAAGAATCTGGCTTTTCAAAAAGAATGCTTAGATCCAACGTTGTTTAGTTGCTCTAGGGGATTACACACATCACACAACAATCGATTTTAATACTTCTTGCTTTTTATTAAACTCCAAACGTCAATTTTATTTTTTTTCAAATCCCCCGTGACATTAAGGTTATAACGTTTTTTTGTTTGTTTTTTTTTTTTTTTTTTTTTTTTTTTGTTGTTCTGCGAGTGCAAAATTCCAGTTGATTTTTTTTGGATTCTTGATTTTAAACATGAAAAACGGTTGAACTCTGCGTATTCATGTGTGAAAAAAAACGCAAAAAATTGAATTAGGAATTTTTTTTTATTTGGGTTAGCAATAACTCAAACAAAGGTTGAACCTGAAAAAACGATTAGGAAGGGGGAATAGGTACTTGCAAAACTTTTTTTTTTTTGGTTTTTATAAATGAGGTGTATATTTTTTTTTTTTTTTTTTTTTTTTTTTTTTTTTTTTTAAAAAAAAAAAAAAAAAAAAAAAAAAAAAAAAAAAAAAAAAAAAAAAAAAAAAAAAAAAAAAAAAAAAAAAAAAGGGGGGGGGGGGGGGGGGGGGGGGGGGGGGGGGGGGGGGGGGGGGGGGGGGGGGGGGGGGGGGGGGGGGGGGGGGGGGGGGGGGGGGGCATTTTAGTGGCTGAATTCGCTAGGTATGTGTTTCAAACAGGTTTCTAATAAACCCCCACAGGGTGGGGGTTTATTTTGGGGGGATTATTTTGGAAACTTGTCAGAGGGGGTGGGGGTTTATTTTTTGGGGGGTTTGAATTTTGGGGGGTTTAATAGAGGTAATACGGTATTAGCTTCTTCCCCCTACAAACAGAAGAAAAGTAGTGGAAAGCGTATCACATATCACGGTGGTAAAAGATCATTCTTGGCATAAATTTTATCACTTGGTGATCGAAATGCTGACGAACGCACTTGTCGACCAAGCATCATCATGACGAGCCAGCATTGTGAGTGGCACACGATGGACGACAATGGGGGAGAGCGGACGCCGGAACAGCGCACGTGACGACCGAACAACTGGTTGCGTAGACGCTTTGGATCACCGCACTCTTCAACATGTTGCGACGCCTTGGATAGACGAACATCACGACAGCACAACACAATTGACCGGCAGGACGGTTGCTGCTGGTGCTGCTGGTTCATCGGCGTCATCGGCACGAAGCCAACTCGGTAGAACACGCGACGTGTTGGTGCGATTTCGTCAACGACACACGCCTTGAACTCGATGGCATTTGATGGCGCTGCTGCCTTGATTGGCACAACATCTCGACTAGTTTCGGTTGCTGTTTTCACTTCAGAGCCGTGCATCGCGTCTTCCGTCTTCAAACGAATCACGTGCTTTTCTTCTTCCATCGGCACACGTTTGGTCGCTTTTTTCTCTCGATTTCGGTTTTCAACTTCTCGACGTTCTTCTGCGTTGCTCCTTTTACTCTTCTCTTGCGCACTTTCCTTGCACCGGGCCGCTTTGATTGGTTCAACTTTGCGTTTCTCAGCCGCTTCCGACGGAGATCTCAACTGCCTGATGTTTCGTCATGTGGCTCTTCCAGCTGTCATCATCTTCGGTAAAAGCCACACGACGAGCTGCGGCAACGGAATGCCGAATAGACGATGCCTTGGCTTCTTTGAAATCGTCTGTCCGTAAGAGCAATGCGTCATGTAGCGGTCGGCGGCTCTCTGGACGGGCTCCGGACTCTGGAAGCAGTCGGAGAAATAAAACGGGTCGTATCTGTCGAACTCTTGCTGTCGATAGACGATTTGCCTCTTCTGTTGACTTCGACGGCGAGCCAGTGCCGACGAATAGTCGTACCACACTGGGCATAAAGCGACTATCAACAGACGAACAGCAACGCATCTGACTCCAACTGAGGTTGCCGATGAATCGTAGCTTGTCGACTCACCACAAATGATCTTGTTGTCCTCGTTCAGATGTTTATCGAGAGACTCAGAATACTGGATTAGTATGGTTATATTTTATAGTAACAGAACCCCAATTAACACAGGAATTATCCTAATAATCACCAATAATTACCTACTATTAGCTCTAAATTGTCTTTTAAATAAAATTCTTAATCCACATGTTGTTGCAATCAAGCTGGCTGACTGGCTACTTTTGCATCGCGCTCAACACTGATTGGCCTTACCCAGCTCGATGGAGCCAATCAAGCCAATCAATCAAGCGGGGGTGGGTGGCATAATTCTAAAAATTCCCACAAATTGCGCAATTTTGTTGGAGCGAAGCTATTTTTTTTTCTTTTTCTAGGCTTCTTTCGTCGAAGCATTCAGAAGCAAATCGAGTACCGTTGCCTGCGAGACGGAAAGTGCATGGTATTCCGATTGAATCGAAACCGATGTCAGTATTGTCGATTCAAGAAATAATCAAGAACTTTGCTGGAAAATGAGTTCCAGATCTAAAAACAACAGACACACCACCAACAAGTACTTTTCTTCATTTCATTTCAGCCGTTCGCTACGGCCGGGTACCGAAGCACTCGCGCGATCGACCGAGCTCGGACGCTCGCGTCTCGTCCGTCTCCGGCGTCGGCGGCGTCGGCGGCGGCGGCGGCCTTGGCGGGCCGAACGAACCGACGGAGGCGGACAGTGAGCTCGAGAAGAAACAACTCGCGCTCTACGACATCATTCTGTCCGTGTCGCAGGCGCACCACAGCAACTGCGCCTATACGGACGACAAAACGAAGAATCTCGCGTTGAGACCGCTGAATTTTGTGAGTGGTTTTTGTCTTTTTCAAGTGTGGAAGAGATCGATTGCTGATTACTGCTTGATTGGCTTCAGAAATGAACAGCAATCATTCATTGATCGGACACTGTTTTTCAAAGCAGAATTTCTTTTATGAGTGTGCTCTGTTTGATTATTTACAATGTAGTTTAAAAAACTGTTTGTTTCTCAGCCTCTCGATCGATGTCAATCGCTCGGCGAATCTGTTGAGCCGATGGGCAGCTCCGACATTTTAGAGCAGCATAAAGCGATCATGTTTGAGACGATGTCCATTTATACGACGCCTGAAATACAACAGGTTTGTTGAATCGGTTTGACAATTTTTAAGCTTTTTCCTGCGTGAAATTTTTTGGGAGAAAGGAATAACACTGAAAACGCGAAAAACAGCTTACTTGTGAACAAACTAAGTTTACAATAGCTTTTTTACTTTAATAGTGAAGAAAACTCAAAATATTAGTAATAAAAGTAAAATGGTCAATTTTAGGTTGTTGAATTTGCCAAACGCGTGCCTGGCTTCGTTGAATTAGCTCAAGAAGATCAACTGGTGTTAATCAAGAGTGGCTTTTTCGAGATGTGGCTGGTCAGGTTGGCCAGGCAATTCAATGTGCAACAACAATCGCTCACTTTAGCAGATGGAGCTTTCGTTCAGAGAGAACAACTCGATCTCATTTATACGGTGAGCTTTTTTATTAAAAAACAATTGAAATGAACAAATTCTGTATTTTCTTAATCGAGACTCGTTCACTTTCACTTCTAATGTTTTTCAGCCTGATCTAGTGGATTGCATGTTCAATTTTGCAATCAACTTCAATAATCTTCATCTGAACGACGGTGAAGTTGGCCTGTTTGCCGCTGTCGTGCTGCTAACTCATGGTACGTTTTGTCATTGTGATTTCTGCTCTGCATATCGTTTATTTTGCCAAACCAACTGTTATGTACCAAACTTCCTCTAGTTGGCTGCGCCCAAACCATTTGTGTCTAATCAGCGTTTTTTTTACTCAGCGTGTAGATTGCAACATTTCATTGGTGCTGATAAATTTTTGCAGATCGCGGTGGTCTGAGTGAACCAAGACAAGTGGAAACACTCAACGAACAACTCACGGAAGCCCTGAAACTGCAATTGTCGCGAAGCCACTCGTCGGACCCGCAAGTATTTGCGAATTTGCTGATGAAAACCCCTGAACTTCGGCGTGTCGGTAAGATGAAGGGACATACAGAACTGTTAATGCAAATTTGAATTGGTTTGAAAATTTTTGCTCTTTGTTGACTGGTGTGGTGAATGTTTTCTCTGACACACTTTAGCTGTAGGATGTCGGGCAGGCATTTTTTGTGTTTGTATGTAACAAAACTCAGCGACAAGGTTCGAACTAACATATATTACACATTGTGCAAAGTGTATTTTTTCTGCCTTTTTGTTCCAGGCTGTAAGCACAACGACGTCCTGCAGTGGTACCGCAGTAATTGGCACCGATTGCAGCTTCCAGCATTATTTGCTGAAATCTTTGACATCGCAAAACGCTCCACTGATCAATCAGCGGCAGGTCCGAACAACCATAATGGCAACAGTAACAACGGCAACGTGATGCCACCGCCAGTTTTGGCAGCCCAATCATCATCTCATCCGCATTCAGTGGCAATGAATGGCGGAACAATGAGCCATCTTAGTCAACCGCCTTCAGTCATGATGCCCATTGTGCACCAAGCAGCGCCTCCGATGTTGTGACAACACAGTCAACAATTCAGTGCGCTGATTGGATGGATCACGCAGGTGCAACCAATCATCTTAAGGTTTAACATTATGACAATTTCCAGAATTTTATCATAGCTGTGATGCCGTTCGGTCTCTCTGTTTTCAGTTCGTTTATTTTCAGCTTTTGTACTTTCGAATCAGTCAAAGATGATTGAAATAATCTGCATTTACTTGTTGAGCTGCTACTTGCTGTAGCACTGTTAACATAGGCATCTTTTGTCTTTCTCCAAATTTTGATGTTATTGTGTCAGAGAATCAACGATTGAAACATGTGCTTAATTTTGCTGCCACCATGCTTTCAAATTACCTCTACCAAAATCATTTTTTTGTGTTTCAAAGATTTTATTTATCGGACCAAAATTTGAACTTTGGTATTTTATGATGTTTCATGTGCACACAAATAATGTATATTTTCATCTCATTTCGTTGACGAATCGATTATTTTTTTCTGTATGCGTGCCAGATAACGTGCATTTATTTCTGTTACACCTGTTTACAATTTATTTTAATTGAACAGGTGATTTCCGCACCAAACCATTTGACAATTTTGATTGCAAATATATATGTTCCAATATATTTTGATCATTCCTTGATGCTTTCGAACGATCTGTAATGGGTTTTGTGCAATACTTTTGTATTTTTGATATTTTCGTTTAAGAATGTTTGGATTGCTTTTGCTTTTCTGTTTTCGTCTTTCAAATGCAACGATGCATGTGCCCAAGTTCAAAATCACTCAAACCAAATCTTGATTATTTGTCGTTATCGTTTGAATTTGCAATACATTAGCCTATTTGATTTTTGACGTTTGTTGACGTTTTGTCTCTTTTGTTTGTTGAATTTTCTCAAAAATTTTGATCTTTACGATTTTGCGTAAATGTTTTTCATCTTTTTTTGTTTTTTTGTCGTTCTCTCATGTGATTTTTGTTTGTGACTGTGCGTTTTGCTTCTTGAAAATTGATGTCTTCTTTTTCCACATGTCAGAAAACTTCTGATTTCTGGAAGCAATAAGAATGCGAACGACATTTCTGTGTCCTCTTTGAAAATAAAAACCACATAACGTTGAACATAAACGCGTTGTGTTTTCGGAAACGAAAATGGTTTTGTAGCGAGTGAAGAAATTGAACAATTCCTTTGAAGTTTCGCTGGAAAATTCAATGTTATTTGTAAAGTTATTGTGCTTCAATAAATTCATACGAGGTGACGACACGACATCGATGGGATCGTTGGATCTCCGGTGGTGAAACGAATCAAACGTGCAAACGCAAAAATCTGAACGAGAACTGAATGAGACCGAACAACACAGCACGGTTTGCGGCTTGTGGCACTTGCATGCAAGAAAGTGGTGATTCAACCTTAGCATTTGTTGTGTGTGGCCTGTCAAACATCAATTCCGAATTTTCATTTTTTTTTAATTCAGAGCTGTCGTTCGGCCTCGGTCGGAACGGACTTTTTTGTCGTAGAAACCAAGCGAGAAAGAGCCACTTCTGGAAACTTGCAGTTGTTTGAGAAGAATGAGATTCATTTTATTTTGAAGCACAATCAATCACATCTCCATTCGAAGTTTTGTCTAGTCTGCTGGTCAAAACCAGTTGAGTTGCATCGCAGTGCGTTTGCGAATGAAGAACATTTGAATTTCAAATGAAACTGTTTTTGTTTGATTTTCCACATCGCTTGTTTATGGCAATGATAAATATTGTGCCAGCTGTAGAGATGTAAGGGTAAAAAAAATTTTTTTTAATTTTTTTTTAAAAAAAAAGCAAAAAAAATGAGCATTTTTTTTTATTTTTTTATTAAAAATTTTTGACATTTTTTCTTTAATGTGCCCCAGTACCGTGGGCGGGGGGGGGTGGGGGGGGTACACCCCCCCAGAGCACCCGAGACCGTCGGATGGGGGGGGGGGGTGGGGGGGCACCGTGCCACCCCCCCCCCCCCCTAAAACCGGGCACCCCCCCCCATCGTCCCCCCCCCCCCTAGGGTTGTTAAACAAAAATAAAAATTTTTTTTTTTAAAAAAAAAAGTGATTAAAAAAAAACAAAAATGCCGATTTTTTTTTTTTAAAAAAAAAATTCGAAAAATTTTCCTCTAATATGCTCTGAAAACCTCAATTTTGGCACAATTTTTCGAAAGTTCAACAAAAATTTTCTTTGATTATACCTCGTAAAACCTTTAGCAGTCGATTTTGGACCGTTTTACCGACTGATTTTACGCTTCGACAACATCTGCGATGAAGTTTTTGAGCGTCCCAAAGCTTGGCCTACCATTTCCGATGCAGATAAGGTGACGATTCGCCTCGCAAAGCGTCCGGTTGTGCTCGCTGCTCCGTTTGCAAGCGCTACGTTGTCTGGTTGCTGCTTCGTGTCGTGTCGTCGCGACACCATCAGAAGAATTGATCGAATTTCAAGGCGGTATGTTTGTCTTCACTTTAGCATTAGTTTAGCTGGGGACAATTAGTGACGTTTTAGAGGTCAAAACACAAGAAGAGGCATGGTGACGGTTTGGAAAAGGGGTAATTGAGGTCACCAAAACAAAATCTGCAAAGTTCCGTCATATGGGAGTCATTCGGGAGGCGCTTGCATATCATATGTGGTTCTTCGGACTCCCTGATTGATTTAGCACAACTTTGATTTTTGAAATTTTTTTTTTAAAAAAAAATTTTTTTTAAAAAAAAAAAACAAAAATGACGATTTTTGTTTTTTTTAACAACCCTACCCCCCCCTCGAAAATTTGGCCGACACCCCCCCCACCCCCCCCCATGAAATTTTGTCTGGCGGACACCCCCCCCCCCCCAAAATTTTCTGCACACCCTAAATTTTTTTTCGAAAATCATGATTTTTTGTCTATAAAGTCCATAATATAAGCTGAATATATGATAACGTGACTATCTTCATTGTATTTTCAAAGATTTTGCAGCACAATTTAGCGTTTTTCCTTTCAAATTTAAGCGAAAAAATTTCATGGGGGGGGGCAGTACCGTGGGCGGGGGGGGGGTGGGGGGGGGGGGGTACACCCCCCCCAGAGCACCCGAGACCGTCGGGTGGGGGGGGGTGGGGGGGGCACCGTGCCACCCCCCCCCCCCCTAAAACAGGGCACCCCCCCCCCATCGTACCCCCCCCCTCGAAAATTTGGCCGACACCCCCCCCACCCCCCCCATTAAATTTTGTCTGGCGGACACCCCCCCCCCCCCAAAATTTTCTGCACACCCAAATTTTTTTTTCGAAAATCATGATTTTTTGTCTATAAAGTCCATAATATAAGCTGAATATATGATAACTTGACCATCTTCATTGTAATTTCAAAGATTTTGCAGCAAAATTTAGCGTTTTTCCTTTCAAATTTGAGCGAAAAAATTTCATGGGGGGGGTGGGGGGGGGGGGCCCCCCCCACAGAAAATTTTGAAAAAATGCACCCCCCCCCCCCTTGGGACCCCCCTGGGGGGGGGTCCCACGTTACCATAGGTTGGACCCCCCCCCCCCTCACTTTTTGGTCGGCACCCCCCCCCACGGTACCATACCCCCCCCCCTCGAAAATTTTTTTGGGCCCACGGTACTGGGGGGGGGGGGGTGGTGGGGGTGGACCCCCCCCACAGAAAATTTTGAAAAAATGCACCCCCCCCCCCATGGGACCCCCCTGGGGGGGGTCCCACGTTACCATAGGTTGGACCCCCCCCCCTCACTTTTTGGTCGGCACCCCCCCCACGGTACCATACCCCCCCCCTCGAAAATTTTTTTGGGCCCACGGTACTGATGTGCCCTGAAAATGCCGTTTTTGGCATAATTTTTCGAAAGTTCAACAAAAATTTTCTTTGACTTTACCTTGTCACTTAGTCTTCAACGCTGCAGGCAGTACCGAAGGCGAAAGCAAATTTTCGAGGGGGGGGGGTGTCGTCACGTGGGGGGGTGCCGAAAATTTTTCAGTGGGGGGGTGTCAGTCATGGTACAGTGACACCCCCCAGGCGTGGGCCATGGGGGGGGGGGGGTGCACTATTGTAGAAAATTTTCTGGGGGGGGGGTGCACACCCCCCACCCCACCCATGAGATTTTTTCGCTTAAATTTTGAAGGAAAAACGCTAAATTTTGCTGCAAAATCTTTGAAATTACAATGAAGAATGTCAAGTTATCATATATTTAGCTTATATTATGGTCTTTAAAGACAAAAAATCACGATTTTTGAGCAAAAATTCATGATTTTTGGGCGGTCCGAGAAAATTTTTGGGGGGTGTCACTGTTACTTAAGTCCATCTAGGGGGGGGGGGTGGGGGGTGTGTCTAGCAAATTTCGAGGGGGGGGGGGTGTGGCTGGTCCAGTGTCAGGTTTTGGGGGGTGGGTGTCGCGTGACCCCCCTAGGGTTAGGGGAAAAAAAAAATCCGGATTTTTTTTTTAAATTAAAAAAAAAATTTTTTTAAAAAAAAAATTTTTTTTTTTTACAAGTTAGGTTCGTTCGAAGCGTCTCGTCGAGCTGAGTTCATCTAGACTATTTTCAGAACGATCCGGGAAACTATAAGAGCGAAAATCGTGTTTTATTGAAATTATGTCCATTTCATAGAGGGAAAGTTGCATTTTCAACAGTAAAACAGGGCAATTTTTCACGTGTGCTTGAATATTGAACCGTTCTTAGTGGTTCCTCTTTAGAAAATTACCAAAATTTGACTGTGTTCAAAAATTCCTGTTTGCTGTAGCTAAGTCGGCAACCCCTGTCGACCCGGACCCCCCCCCCCCCAAGACACTTACTTTCAGGTTCAACCAGCTATGCTATCTGCCACATGGCGAGAGCCCACTCTTCAAATCATCGTATCGAAAACACGTACCATGATTTCGCGATCACGTTGCGGGCAACTGACAGACGCAAGTTTAACACGTTAGTTTAGCTCAGCACGCAAGTTTTAACATGTGGCCATGTTATCGGGTATCTGAAAAACGGTCGTGTGATGTGGTATTAACCAACATCTCCGCTCAAATTGTTTAACAATATATCGCACAACTCCATTGTAGACCTATAACATACGCCAATCAACAAGATATCATGTTCATCTCATGGCCTACCGACTGAAAAACATGTTCTAAGTTGCAAGAAAACGATTTCTGAAACGATATTTCAATTCAGTTAAGTCATTTCAACGCTAAAAATTGACTCTAGAAGTCATCCAAATCGAAAAACATGGAGTACGTCGGTCAAAATGACCAAATAATGACATTTACCTAAGCACACAAAGAAGTTGGGAAGAAAATTTGGTTTGAACTTTCAAAAAATTATGCCATAAATCGAATTTTCAGAGCAAAGTAGAAGAAAAAATTTTCAAATTTTTTTTTTAACTTTGAAAAAAAAAATCCAAATTTTTTTTTTTAAAAAAAAAACGAAAAAAAAAATAAAAAAAAATTTTTTTTTCAAAGCCCCTAACCCTACCCCCACCCCCCCCCACGCGGAGGTCTCGGGTGCTCTGGGGGGGGGGGGTGTACCCCCCACCCCCCTCGTCTTCGGTACTGGCTGCAGGTGGCATTCTGGATTGATTTATCGACTGTTTTCAGCCTTGGTGAGTGATGATCGACTCGCGCATTGAAGTACTTGAGCGTCGCAAAGGCTAGTTCAACAAATTCCGATGTCGCTAAGGTGAGATAGAAGCAGAGAACTCACATTTACGCATCGTTTTTCAGGATCTCGAAAGGTGGAAATTGCACTGTCTGCCACTGCAAGCGTAACTTCGTTGGTTGCTCGTTGCTGTTTCGCCTCGTGTCGTCAGCATGATCACACCGGTTTGTTGTGGAACTTGTTTCCATGTTATTTGAGGTGAATTGAGAGGCAAAACACGAGACGTGATGTCGTCGGTGGGAAAATGGGGTCGCCGAAACCAAGTCTGAAATTTTCACCCTTCTCCCATATGAGTGGGGGTCATATGGTAAGTCGGTGGCTCCTCAGATGGTGATATTCGGACTCCCTGAAAAATTCTGAACAACTTTCATTTTTAAAAAAAAATTTAAAAAAACTTTTTTTTTTAAAGAAAAAAAATAGAATTTTTTTTTCTTGACATCTCTAGCCAGCTGACATCTGAATAAAACTCAGTGAACCACCAAAACCTGACGACGGATTGATAAACGGAAAGAAGAGGTGCTTCTGTGCCTCGTTTCAATCTGAGATTATATTTTGTCTCGCTGTTGTCGTACTTTGATTGTTGTTTCACTCTTCTTGGCGCTTCATCGATGTCGCCAAATCACTGAACCAAAACGCCACGTTTCAATTTCAGAAAACGTTGCCTTTCCACCGAATTTTCAAGTTTTTTGGTTGAAAAAAAATGGGCGAACAGTCTGATGAAAGTCTTGAGAATGAGAAATTGGTCGCGGCGGTGCGAGGCGAAACGTCGCTGTACCATCGGAACGTCAATCGAAAAGTGCGCGAGCAAGCGTGGACCGCCGTCGCTGAGTATCTTGGCGCTTCTGGTTTGTCTAACTAAACTTGCCTGCGGTTTTTTAGTTTTTTTTGTCTCCGATTGCATTTTCGTCACCTTGTTTTTCAAGTCTTGCGTTTTTTTTGCAATTTCTCATCCACCTGATGCTGGTGTTCTTGTGCACGCATTCGCTTCGGCGATGCTGATTGGCTGCATCTCTTTCGACCACGCTGATTGGCTGTTTAGTTGCCGCGAAATGAGGGTTTCCGTTTGACGAGGAGAGAGGGCGAGCAAAAAAACCACATGAGACTGAGAAAAACGAACAAGAGAAGCAGTAGCGAAAGTGCGGGGGGGGGGGGGGGTCCCCCCCCCCTCAGCCGAAAATCCTGCCCGTGCACGGGCAGATACCCGTGTACCCCCCTCCCCCCCTTTACCTCGACACGGGTACTAGACTCCCCCCCACCCCCCTCCGCGAGAAAACACGGGATCGCACCCCCCCCCCCTCACGGTGGTCAATCTCATCTCAATTTTTTCCAAAAATACCGTAATTTTTGCATTTTTCTTGACGTTTGTGTCTGTCCCTGCATAGATTTTGTTGTTTCTGACCAAACAAGCAGCTTGCTTGCACAAAATATTCTGTATTTCACAATAATTTCTGTGTTTTTCTAAGGCAAAAATTTGGTATTACCCGTGCGATCCCGTGTACCCCCCCCCCTCACTAAATTTTTATGCCATTGCACCCCCCCCCCCTCTAGAAAATTTGCTGCCCGTGCACCCCCCCTCACCGAGAAGGCACCTGACCCCCCCCCCCTCTAAAATTAGGCAAACACCCCCCCCCTCACCCGAGGTCCCGCTTTCGCTACTGAAGAGAAGCCGAAACGCACGTCTCGCGGCAGCCCCAGTCCCAAGCCACAAAACTGCACGCACGAACGTGCTGACTTCGTTCAAACATAAAAACCATCTGTTTTTGTTCAAACATAACCATACTTCGTTTCCAACCTTTCGTTTTCTGCTTTGTTCCAGTCGTGAAATGTCGTGCCCGGTGGCGCTACCTCCGTGACCGCTACAGCAAGGAGCAGCTGAGCTCGATGAAGACCGGCCAGTCACCGACGTGGCCGTTGTACGAGCGGATGAAGTTCGTTGAGCCGCATCGTGTCACGCGACATAAACTGGATAAAGCGGTTGGATTGCTGGACCGGTCTGTTCTCAGATGTTCATGGACGTTCAGTTCGGAAATTTCTCGTCAAAATGCCTCCATTCATCAGTAGGGATGGAGCCGGTTCCGGTCCGGATTCCGGATTCCGGCGCCTAAAATTGGATCCGGATCCGGTCCGGATTCCGGCGCAATTTTGCCGGATCCGGCCGGAATGGCCGAGACCCGCGAATTAACCAGTTGATTCCTCCGTTTCAGAGCTGTTCAATGGTTTGACAAATTTGTTTCGGTGCTTTATTGGTTTTGTTGTTGTGCATTTGACATGTGATCAGTGAGCGTTTCTTTAGTTTAGTGTTCTGTTCAATGGTAAATAGTTCACTGCTTTTGTCTTGAGTGGTAAACTTATGTGCAGCATCGTCCACTTTAAAAAACGTGGCTGCCAGTTTTTGGCCGACGTTGTTGACGAACAATAGCAGGGTTTTTTGAAATCAGCCATCTTCGTTGGTCATATTCAGTTAGCTGTCAAACAGTTGCTTTTTTGTGAGTCCCAGAACACCAGCGATTTTAGCGACGTGTGTTACCGTGGGTGTGCGGGGGTGCCGTGATCACCTAAAACCCGATAAACCCCCCCCCCCCAACGACGAATCCACGAGACGACGAATCCATTTCAATGGTGTTGCCCGCCGTTTGCGCACTGAAGCAGCGCATCGAACAAGTCGATGCGAGTGGCATTGGTACGATGAAAGAAACGCTGCTGACCAGCATCGACACACGCTTCCGTGCGCTTTTCCACAACGAATCCAACATCATGGCCACGTACGTTTATCCGCGATTCAAGAATACTGCAGTCGTCTTCGAAAATGAAGGCGCGATTCGTTGTGAACTACAGGGTGGGCCAAAAAAAGGTTCCATTTTCAAACTGCTGTCACTGGCTGGTGTTTCAATATTATGAGCTGAAATTTGCAGCATTGATAAAACATGTGATGCCATTTTTCTGACAAAATTTTTATCCAGTTTGGTCAAGTAGATTCAGTTTTACAGCACAATGTTTAAAAATTCCCAAATTTTCAAAAAAACGGATTTTTCACCAAGAATTTCACAACGAATCATTGCTCATAGACATCCAAATCATCCAAATCATCATGGTACGGGACAGGCCAGATTCCAAACTGGCTCGCCTCGTTGATTTTGCTGGACTGCGCGTGAACATTGCGACCACGGTGTCTTTGAATGCAGCAGCAATCGATGGTCGACCGGATCCACTCTTTCGGTAAAACACGTTGCCATGCTCGAACAGATTGGACACAAAAGAACGGATATCCTGGTTGGCGAATCCTCGTGGCGACCCAAATTGAATTTTACGCGAAACTGCAAGTCACTGCAGAAAAACTTTCAGATTGCTCCCACCAGATAGCACACCAGACCCGTTGTTCTGCTGTCCACTTAACCATGACGAAACTGCAGAAAACTGAAACTGAAACACTGTTTTTATTCAAACCGCAGAAAAACTTTTCAAAAGAAACAAATTAACAGACAGCGCAGCACACAAAACAAAAAGTCAACTGAACAATTCTATCTGTCGCAGCCGCATGGCTGCTGACTCGAGTCCGTTGTGAAACATCAGAATTTCGCTCGAGCTGCTCAAATGCAATTCAAGTGTGACACCTTTCCACTCTGTGCGCATGATTTGAACTATCAATACCCCGGGTATCCAAAAAGACTCATTTGTCACCTTCGCAACAGTTTCAAAATTGAATCACGCATCTTGACACTAATTTTTTCTTGCCCTCATTTCAGTCAATTTGTTGATTTTTCGAGCTTTTTAGAAAATCTGCCACAGTGAGCGCTAGGAATTATATATCTGAAAAAAATTTTTGTCAGTAAAATGGCATCACATGTTTTATCAGTGCTGAAAATTTCAGCTCATAATATTAAAACACCAGCCAGTGACAGTTTGAAAATGGAACCTTTTTTTGGCCCACCCTGTACTTCACATTGCAAAGAAGATCTTGAAACGACCGGAGACGCCCACAAACTGCGACGATACATTCGAGTCCGAAATCGCGAACAACGACGATGACGAAAGTGAACGCGAGCCCGAACCGAAAAAGAAATCGACTGGCCTCTACGGAGGCATCGAGTTTCACGCTGCGCGACCGCGCAACCCGTCAGGCGAATCCAGTCTCGAAGACGAACTGCGCGGCGAAATGAATATGACGAGTCGGATGATTTTATCGACGAACCGGAGAAAAGTGATCTAATGCTAGACTTTTGGCGGCTGAACTCGTCTAAATACCCCAAACTATCGACAATCGCGCGCAGATACCTGGCACCGCTACCAACAAGCGTGGCAAGCGAACGAATGTTCTCTGAAGTTTGCGTACAGCCGATCTCGTCTGTCGACTCGTACAGCCGAAAAGGTAATGTTTCTGAATGGAGTGTAGCCAGCACTTGATTATCCCTATGCGATGTGAATTTTGTCAATTGTTGTTGTTGTAATTTTTGGTTGGTTCACGTGCTGTGTCTTGCTGACTTTGTTTCTGTGTCTGTGCTGTTTTATGCTGAAAATGTGATGAAGAAGCGACGAAATGTGCGTACATGTTTTTTTAGACATAAAAAGGCCATTCCGGTCCGGATTCCGGCAATTTTTGCCGGATCCGGCCCGGCCGGAATGGGCTTTTGCCGGATCCGGCCCGGATTCCGGCAAATTTGCCGGATCCATCCCTATATATTCTAAATGCTCGATCCCTAAAATACCCCAACAGTGACAAAAGTTGTGTGCATTGTTTCCCCGTGGGCTGGGCGTTTGGCTCTTGTTCTTCCATTTGGGGGATCGGAACTCGCCAACGATGTTAGGTACATAGGCAGGCTCCGTATGACAAAAACTCGATGGGAGCCCCGCGACACCGCCTTTCTGCGCCAGGTCACTCAAGATATTTTGAATTACTGCATAACGATGAAACTACTTTCCTTTTGCGTCTGCAGACGGACTGTGTCGCAGAAGCTAGCAAAAATTGACAACAAGTAACATTTCCAGACACACCGCCACTGCGACAAGCATGAAAACTCGTTACCGCCACAAGCGTCGCTCCGCGCGCGCCGCCGTTCTCGCGCTACAAAGCGCACAACAGCCCGCGCCGACGATGGTGATTGGCTCGCGGCCTCCGGGTCCGGCGTGCAAAACCGTTGAAACGTCAACTACGCCGGTTAAAACAGTTGAAACGTCCGGCGCGAAACGGTCGGCTTCGGTGGAATGGCACTACCACGATGGTGGTCTCGCTGGTCTCCGTACGAAATCAACCGATCCAGATTCTGCTATCAATCGTGTACACCCGGCGTTACAACTGATGAAACGTGCAGCGTGCAAAACGGTTGAAACGTCCGCGCAAACGACTGGTCTCGCCGACACGTTATTATTGGTTTCGCCGCGTGCTTCGAGCGCGGCCAATGAGCAGCCGATTGATCTGCGCAACTGCAAGAGTGGGTTGTCTCGTCTGCAAAGACCTGACATCGAGCCGATGCAATTTGCATCAATTTGGTTTTCGCAAAAAAACTGATGGAACTGGAAAAAACGTTCACGCTGGTTTTGATGCAAAAACATTCAGCTGAAGACCGGACAGTTCAAACTCAAAAGCGAATCAATACACTGATTCAGATGTGTAGTCAACAGTGGTGACATGCAACATCATTTTGTGTTGCTGCGAATTGATTGACTCGTTCTCATCGATATTTTGTCTCCCTTTCAAATGCTGTTTTATTCATATTTGACCCAACTTGTTTTTCAGGCGTACGACGCAGCAAACGCCCAAAACTGAAAAATTTCATCGAATCATCGCCATTTTTACAGCAATCGTCGTTTGACGTTGAAGAGCCGGAGGAGGCCGTTCCATTGCTGTTTGTGTTGTTTTTTTTATGTTTTTGTTTGTTTTTTCATTTGATTTTCAAAAATTTCGATTATTTTCGCACAATCTACTATACTAAAATACTAGCCTATTGACCCGAGCTTATGTGGCTTAATCAATGCCAAGCCTTTTTGGTGAAGTGGCATTGACTTAGAAAGAAAAAAACAGTAACGTTTACTGAATAATAACCCTGAAGAAAATTTACCTTGTGCTGCCGTTAAGTCGCCTACAATACAATATTTTTTAATGTATTTAAATAAATTAAAAATGCGAAGTTTATGATTTTGCTATTTTTACCCGTTTACCCTAACCGAAGGCAAGCCTTTTTGTAAGTGAAGTAAAATTGAATAAAAAATATAAAAACTAACGTTTTTTTCATTTACCCGTTTTAAAAAGCTAATGCTTTTTTACCCGTTTACCTAAGCCAAGCCTTTTTTGTAAAGTGAAAATACGAAGTTTATGATTTTGCTATTTTTTTCCGTTCACCCTAACCTAAGTCAAGCCTTTTCGTAAGTGAAGTAAGATTGAATAAAAACATAAATATTAACGTTTTTTTAATTACCCGTTTTAAAAAGCTAATGCTTCTTTTACCCGTTTACCTAAGCTAAGCCTTTTTTGCAAAGTGAAAATGCGAAGTTTATGATTTTGCTATTTTTACCATAAAAATTAACGTTTTTTTAATTACCCGTTTTAAAAAGCTAATGCTTCTTTTACCCGTTTACCTAAGCTAAGCCTTTTTTGCAAAGTGAAAATGCGAAGTTTATGATTTTGCTATTTTTACCCGTTCACCCTAACCTAAGTCAAGCCTTTTTGTAAGTTAAGTAAGATTGAATAAAAAATATAAAAATTAACGTTTTTTTCATTAAAAATTACCCGTTTTAAAAAGTTTACCCGATAACCCTAACATAAGCCAAGCCTTTTTTCTAAAGTGAAAATGAATAGAAGTATCAAAAAAGTGACGTTTATAATTTCGTTTTGCAGTCATTGCTTTTTACCCGTTTATATATAAAATACCTCAACATGACCCAAACATTTTGCAAAGTGAAAATGAATGGTAAATACCATTTCGACCCAATTAAAAACTTTTTAATTAAACTTTTTTCAAAGACGGTTTTGTTACAACTTTGACAGTCGCTCGTCAAGTTTTGAGCAGCAACAATTGCCAGTTGCCCATTGTGCGTTACGTTGAAATTGTCGCTCGTAACCATGGAGTATCAATTTGAAAATGAAACATGGAGTATCAATTTCAATGAAATTTACTTGTTTTGAATCCAAAGTGCAACTTGCAATGCCGATGTCGATGTGCGTTTTGCAACCCGATTTTTAAAAACAAAAAAGTTCAAACTTTTTTCAAAGACGGTTTTGTTACATCTTTCCCAGTCGATCATCAAGCTTTGATCAGCCACGCTTCCATTTGCCTATGCTGCGCTGAACTGTCTCTGTTGTCCAAAGAGTATCATGATGACTTCAGCTATATAAAGAGCGACGTTTTGAGAAAACAATCTCAACTGGCATTTACTAAAAAATAGGTTAAGGAAATTGAGATGGAGTTTTCTTAAGTAGCAAAAATGGGCGCCAATTCAAATTGCAAAAAAGTGCCACAGACAGACACTTTGTAAATTTAATAATATAGATTACTTTGTCTGTCCGTCTGTCTGTCTGTCCAACTTTTTGCTATTTAAGGTAGCGAAATCCAAATGTTGCTGTCACTTTTTAACAATTTTTTCTATGCGAATCATTTTCTCTCTTTTGGTTTTCAACAACGAGTCATCATGATTCATTCAATTCTTTCCTCAACGTTACGTCGCAATGGTCAGGTTGGTTGGTAGTTGTGATGTAAAAAGATGAGATTATAATGAGCGGGAACGAATTGCTCTAAAGAAGCGATCATCTCACAGAATGGACGGCACATCCGATTATGATCGATAGCAAGAATTGGAAAAGCGGGTCTCCCAATAAAACGAATTTGCGACTTTGAAAAATCAACAGTAACGAAATCGGCTATTGCTTTTTTTCTTACAAAATTTGTTTTCCTGTGAATAATAATTGAATCCCATATTTTTTCTGAAAAAATACACGGGTAACGTTGATGCGGAACATTGGATCAAAGCAAATTGAAACAGGTCATGAAGATCGATTGTGACAGCACAAAACAAACAGCAGTTGTTACAAGATTTTAACCAAAATTTTGTGATTTTCAAAAAGCAAAATTGTGGTGAACACAAATTTGCAATTTTGAAACAGCCGAAACTGAAATCGTATTGTTTAAAAAACATTTTTGTGCAAAAGCGGGCTTACTATAAAAAACACAAATGAGATTGTGCAAATAAACGGGTATCGATTTCGGCCAGGTTCTGTAAAATAAAAAAATAATCGGGCCTCTTTTGGTCAAACTTAGCGATTTTGAAAAATGAAATTGTCAAACAATCAAGTCACGTTTGGACAATTTCCAGTCTGTGATGCATCATTAAAAAAAGAGGTGCATGTGCAGTAGCGGTGGCCCCTGCCCTATAACACAGGAAAGAAAAAATGCAAAAACTAAATTGATCATTTTCACCTTATCAAAAAGGCTTGGCTTAGGATTGGGTTTAGGATTAGGAACCCACAACGACTCATTGCAAGCAACCTCTGATCAGAAATCAAGGAAACCACCTTTAAGAATGTATACAAATCATTTCAGTCAACAAGAAAAAATCAGAAAAAACTAAACAAACTGTAGTTTTTACAAGATTTTAACTAAAATTCTGTGACTTTCAAAAAGCAAAATTGTGAATACAAATTTGCAATTTTGAAACAGCAGAAACTGGAATCATATTATTTAAAAACATTTTTGTGCAAAAAGCGGGCTTACTATGAAAAACACAAATGGGATTGTGCAAATAAACGGGTATCGATTCCGGCCAGTTCTGAAAAAATTAACGGGAACGACGTCTTGCCTTTAACCGAGTTTAACTTAACTAACCGAGAACAAATGTGAGCTGCAAATTCAATTAGTTTAGAAAAAAAATTTCTCAGCGATTGCAAAATCAGCGAAACAGAGTTATAAAAGAATCATTTTTGACATAGAATTGACACCGAATCGAAAAGCTTGAAAACAAACATTTGAAACGTTTGAAAAGCACTTTTAAAAATTGAGCGGGTTCTCGAGATAAAAACAAAAGCAGAACGCTTGCCCAAACAGTAAACGGTATCAACGAATTTAAATGCTTGAAAGCCTTGGTTAAAAAAATCAACACGTTTCCCGTTTCAGGAAAACAGAAGCAAACAAATGTCGATAAATCCGCGGGTGCGCACCTTGCTGTTAACAAAATCGCAAACATAATTTACCCGGGCCGTAGGCACGGGTCAACTGCTAGTACACTGACCAATTTATTGATTATCATTTGCATCAGAGTTGAACGCGCTGTTCAGCTCAGATTCACCTTGAATGGAAGCTTTGCTGCAAATCAGTTGACCATAAAATTATTAGACGTGAAGAAAGAGTTTTTCTTGTTTTCTTTTGTGTTCCCCAAATTTCCCGTTCCCCAATTCAGTGCACACGAACAAACGACCGATTCAGCGCGCAGTGCCACGACGGATGCGTCACCAAACAACGGACTGGTTTGTTTTTGTAGTGATGTTTTGTTGCGGTGTGATTTTGATTGACTTTGATCTCTGCTGGTTTGTTTTTGTAGTGATGTTTTGTTGCGGTGTGATTTTGATTGACTTTGATCTCTGCACGCTGATTGGTGGTCCTTCCAATCCATGATACACCAGTATGCAACAGGTGGTCGAATCAACGTACAGTGCTGCATGTTTTCTGTGCAGACATTGCTGTGGAGGCGGAGTCTGTGCTGCACAGAAGCATGCATCATGTGATCACCAACCGATCAGCGGATTACTTATTATTTAAGAGTTCGACTGCAGCTGAACGGGCACCATCACACACAGCCAAAGAAAGCAGTGTTTCTCTATGGTTTTCCGTTTATTAAAAAAACGGAATCCTTTTTTTAAACACCAGATCACGTCACCAGCTGCACCAGACACCGCCACGCATCACCATTCTACGCTCGCTCCAAATGTCTCACCGACGCACAACGATTGCCGCGTTCGCCAGTCGCCAGCTGACGTGCGTCCGCCATCGTTGCCAAGTGAAGTCGCCAGTTTTGGCGCCGTCGCCGACGAGGAGGAGTGCCACTTTGTGCTCGCACTGCTGTGTCAGGTGACGCCATGGTGATGTCAGTTTGATAAACGCTCAGCTGGTCCAGTACTGCAGCAGGGCTGCACCAGTGAGCGTCGGAATAAAATCATGTAACCTTCGTTCCGGTTTTTTTCTGGTGAAGTGATCCACCATCTGTGTCTGCTATTCATCGTGATTTGTACCGTATTACCTCTATTAAACCCCCCCCCCAAAATTAAACCCCCCCCCAAAAATAAACCCCCACCCCCTCGACAAGTTTCCAAATAATCCCCCCCCCCCAAAAATAAACCCCCATGGGGGTTTATTAGAAACCTGTTTGAAACACATACCTAGCGAATTCAGTGGCTGAATGCAGTGACATTGGTGAAATTGTGCTACCAAAGGCCCCAAAGGGATGAGTTGGCGGTAATTTCATTACAAAAGGCTGTTACCAAAGGAAATCTCTGTGAAAAGTAGAAGTTTCTGCGACTTCCTTCCTGCCATGGAAGGTATTTTTGCCATTTTGCCCACCCCTAAAATGGTTTCCAAATAAACCCCCCCCCCCAAAAATAATCCCCCCCCCCAAAAATAAACCCCCACCCCCAGAAGTCGCTGAAGAAATAAACCCCCATGGGGGTTTAATAGAGGTAATACGGTATTTACTGATGGACTTTATTCAGACGCTCAGGCTCAGTGGTGTTTAGCGCTGGAAACTCGTAACTTCGGTGAAATTTCAGTTTGAAGACGGTGAATTCCACTATATAACCCAGTGATGTTGCACAGTCTCACACCGGTCAAACACACAGGCTGCCATGCACCCGACTGTGCCTGTGTGTTTGTCTGTGTCTCTGCAGCATTGCTGTGTTTTAGAGAGTGCCCGGTCTTTGGACTAGCACTCCTGAGTTGTTTTGTTTGTTTGTTCCGGCTTCCACTCGACCAACCCGGCAAGTGTCAACAATTCCTTTCAGTTGAAACGTCTATCAGCGCAGCAACGTGCTTGGGTGAAGGCGCGCATTGCACAAACGCTCTACGACGCCGAATTCGAAACGCATTTTTGATCGGCGGAAATTTTTATTGTCAAAGTTTTTGCTTCAGCGTAGTTGATTGATTAGAGTGTTTTGAGTTATTGTTTGAGGTGTATATTTCATGAAGGAAGTGGGTGAAACAAACAGTTCAAAAGACTCAAATTGTTTTTGTGTGTGCTGTTGTTGTTTGTTTTTGTCGGGCTCACTAGGAATCATTTGATCCTTTTTTTACCTGGTTGTTTTTATACTTTCTGTACTGTCTTCTTTTCGGCTGTCTTTCTTGTTCTTCTCCGTTACTGGTGGTACATTTTCCACCGTCTTCCTGTTTCTTTCATTCCCAGTTCTCCCTTATGCTGTCAACAAAATCGGCGTTGAACTCTGAATTATAGACTGTCAGCTAATTGGTTGGTGCACACGTGATGCATGCTTTCTGTGCGCAGGACAGACTCCACCTCCACTGCAATGCCTGCACAGAAAGCACATGATCACCAACCAATCAGCTGATAGCACAGAATTTAGAGTTTGACTGTGTAAAGATCATGCACTATTATTGTTTGTGTTGATAATCCGATGCCTGCCAGAGCTTCGTTGAATGAAAGTCTCGAATGCTTTCCTTCACTGATATTCTGTTGTCTTTCAAATAGCTCCAAATCACAAAATGCACTTGTTTGTCGCTTACGAGGAATTTCGAGGGCGAAAAAATATGAAATCCTGAAACTTACTTTTTTCCATTTTAATATCGGTTTTTGACAACTCGATGCCTGCTAGATTGCCATTCCGGTTGATTGAGAGTCTCGATTTTTTATCAACTGATATTCTGATGTCTTTCAAATAACTGAAGCGGGTTTTTGATCATTCGAGTTTGTTTGTGTCGGTTTTCTTCATGGCTGTGTGAGTTCCACAACTTAGTTCACTTGATTTTTTGCTTGGCACTGGAATTTTTGCAGAAAAACCTCCAGAATTCAGTGTCGAAATGAGTTTTTTCTGCTTCGGTATTATTTGCCATTCAGTTATTACCAGCAGTTCATCTGAAAGTTCCGTTTGAAAAGGGTGACTCCGTGTGATTTTTTGCAGCTTTTTTGATCAAGTGATTGCGGGTTATTTTTTCATTGATTTAAAATTACAAACTTTATGGTCCGTCTGTGCCGGTCTTTTTCTGTGTGATTTTTTATTGTTTTTGTTTTTTTGTGATACCAGTAATTGATTGATAGATGAAAATTGGTGACTCAATAAAGAAAAGTTGGAAGCGTCGGATTTGGATTTGATCGTCAACCGTTTCATGTTGTTTGCTGCAAAAAAAACGTTGCATTCAACCCGTGTATCTCGCGTTTCACTCCTTTTTTCTGTTATCTGGAACTCGTGAAAGAACCAATCGTTGTTCGGCACAAAAATGTAAAGTTCAAAAAAAACTGAAACTCCGCTTGAAACTTGATTGGCTGCTATAACGTTGGTACGACCAATCACCGTGCGACTGACTTTCCACCCAGACATGCGAACGCCGTTTTTCAAACACGCCTCGTTGATTGGCTGCTCGGCTGGCGTCGGCTTTCTCATTGGTGCGGACAATGAGCGATTTCGCAATCGATTGCGGTTTTTGTCGGTGCCGCTGATCGCTCGGGCTGACGCTGCGACCACTCACCCACCGGTCGCGTTCTTGTGGAGATTTTTTTTGCGATCAGTGGAACTCCAAACTAAACGCTATCAATCAGCTGATTGGTTCGTGATGCATGCTTTCCTGTCGGCGAATTACTGTGGAGGCGGAGTCTGTCCTGCACAGGAAACGTGCGTCACGTGATCACCAGCCAATCAGCTTTTTACCTAGAACTTATACAGAGTTTGACTGACCACCATTATAATCCAACCAGCAAAACATCGAGTCATCACCAGAAACAAAATTGACAAACGTTTTCAACTTTCAAAAACGACAATTTCAAACTGATTCTGTTGCAGACCCAACCTCCAGCTCTTCCGGGCGCAACACTGGTTCCAACGTTGGACGGTCACGGTTCGAAGCAGCCCGGTCCAAGCAGAGCGTCGGAGATCATGCGCTTTGGCTATCCGGGCTTCGACAACCTGCGCACGTTTGAAGACTTCGTTCTGTCGTATGATAGGAGAAATCGGTTTGTCGTTTTTGATTCGTTTTGTTGTTGGCGGTTTTAATTGCGCTTGTGTTTGTTTGTTTTTATTTCATTTGTTATGGGGTTTCCCAAATCCCAACTACATGCATTGTAGTTACATGAGCAAAAAAACGGGAGAATTTCTCAATTCAAACGTTGTTCAAAGTCAAAATCAAAGTTCTTTCATTCGTTCTTCCAGAACAGTACATTGGGTGTTTGAACATCTGACTCCTGATCGCCTGGAGTACGCGAAAGAAGTCGACAGAAGCAAATGTCAATTCACGGAGGACAATTCAATTCATCCGTATTTTCGATCGATGAACGCTGATTACAAGGTGAGAAGGCGGAGGTTCACGATTTTGGTCTTATAAGCAGCTCGATATTTTTTTTTTGTTTTTACACTACGATGGCAGCAACTGATGGTTTGTTGCTAACCCCCACCCCAACCCACCGTATAACCACTGCAAACCCGCTTTACCCCCATACTATTTCTATAACCTTTGCTAAATCGGTGCGACAGTTTTCCGTGGTGAACAGCCACAAGAATAACAGAGTGTTGCTGATGTTGCTGATTTTGCTGATTTTTCATCCCCGCTGACAGGCCAGTGGCTACGACCGAGGCCACATGGCACCAGCTGGCAACCACCGACGTTCGCAGAACGCCATTCAACAGACGTTCCTCCTCAGCAACATGGCGCCACAGGTGAGGATCGATTGTTGATTGATTGATTGATTGATTGATTGATTGATTGATTGATTGATTGATTGATTGATTGTTGATTGATTAATTGATTGATTGTTGATTGATTGATTGATTGATTGATTGATTGATTGATTGATTGATTGTTTGTTGATTGATTGCTTGATTGATTGATTGATTGATTGATTGATTCATTGATTGATTGATTGATTGATTGATTGATTGATTGATTGAGTGATTGATTGATTGGTTGATTGATTGATTGATTGATTGATTGATTGATTGATTGATTGATTGAGTGATTGATTGATTGATTGATTGATTGATTGATTGATTCATTGATTGATTGATTGATTGATTCATTGATTGATTGATTGATTGATTGATTGATTGATTGATTGATTGATTGATTGATTGATTGATTGATTGATTGGAATCTGTGGTTGATTAGAAATTGTGGTTTGATCGACTGATTGGTTGGAGCATCCAAAATTAATAACAGACAGTTCATTCGATTGGCTTGCAGTGGGGTTTTCCAACAATGTTTTGCAGATTGATTACCACTGACATTAAAGTGTTTTTTTTTGTCCCATCAAGGCTTGTTGCTCTGTTCTCTCTACTGGTTTCTCACGTGACTGACTGTTGAGCGCGGTGCCTTTCCTATTTTGTATTTGTAGGTGTTCTTTTGCTGCGAAAAATAAACGTTTTTTTCATTCTTGACGTTTTCGTGTTCAATTTCAGGTCGGTCACGGCTTCAACCGAGACAAATGGAACCAATTAGAAAAATACATCCGCAGTTTAGCCCGGAAAAACCCGAACGTCTACATTTGTACGGGGCCGCTTTATTTGCCGCGACAGGAAGCCGATGGGAAACTTTACGTGCGTTATCAAGTGATTGGTTAGTTTTTTTGAGTTTTGATTAGTTTAGCTGTTTTTTTTTCAAATAATAACCAAATTCATGGTTTAGTTTTGCTGTTACGAAATCCGATTGTTTTACGGGGGCATTCATGAAGCAGTGGTTAGTGACGCATAGCTATGCGTCGCCAAATACTGCTTCATGAATGCCGCTGTCGGTTTTTTTTTCGTAGCTTTTAGCTAATTCGGTTTCAGAAAAATGGATAGCAGCCCGTCGGTGAATAGACGGCAAGAAAACGATGCCTCAATTTGGGGTCTCATAAAAAACGTTTACAGGTAGATTTTCAAGAAAGAGGAACCCGAAAAAAAAACGGTTTTTTACGCAGGCAAGCAACACGTCGCGGTGCCTACGCATTTCTTCAAAGTTTTACTGGTCGAATCGAACGACAGAACATTCGACTTAGAATGCTTTGTGCTGCCGAATCAGTCGATACCGGACGAGACACCGTTAATGAAGTTTTATGTGAGTCAGACCTCAGAATACTGTGGAATTTTGAAATTATACTATTTCGTCGTGTTCATCAGTTCACGGCACAATGTAGCACAGTCGAACTCTAAATTATGGGCTATTTGCTGATTGATTGGTGACGCAGGCTCCACTTCCACGTAAAGCACATGCGTAACGCGATCACCAGCCAATCAGCTGATTACCCATAAGTTTGAGTTCGTGTGTAATGTAGGTCATTTCGAATGCAATCAGTTTCTGTGGTGGAAGACCAAAAAGACGGCAGGAATTAATGGCTTGCGTATTTTTCTGGCGTGAACAGAAAAATTCAACCCCTAACCCCGGATGTAACCCCAAGCGCTGGAATCAACACTCTTCTTAGACACCGCTGGAGAGCATCGAGCGCGCTGCTGGTTTGCTCATCTTTGACAAACTGCCGAAAAATCAACTGCGCTCAATAAACGGCAGAAAATTATGACGTTGCATTTCTCAAACTCGTCGAAATTTCTTTTTTTTTGAAGACAATTATGTCGACTTTTGTTGTGGTACAAAAAATACCCGGTAGCAATCAAAATCTTGTCAAAAAACATTGCAAATTTTTGGCTTACTGACTGTTACAAGTTTTTTGTCAAATTTCAAATTGTGTTAGCTTTATAATTTTTTTTCATATTCTGCAACACATGCGCACGGAATTCGGAAAAAGTTTTGTGGCTCACTGTTTGTTTGCTCAGTTGTCTGTCGCAGGGCTCATGGAACTAGGACACCGAGAGCAACAACACCAAGAAACTAAATGAAATTTTTACAAGCAACATAAAAACAGTTCACACCACCGGTATGCATGAGCGGTTTTTTGGTTGCAGTTCCCCTGTGGCGGTACAGTTTTGAAAATAATTAGAGAACCACGAAATAATGCGCTCACTTGTAGTGGATTTATCGCGGTTTTTGGTAAACAACGGTTTCAGCTTTGGTTTTTTTCATAAACCTTCCAATTCTGTGTCGGGCCGGGCCTAGCTACTTCTGTCCAAATTAGCACCACAGCCAGAATGTGATAATTACCACACCCCCCTTAGACGTGTATGATTTCTACTTACGAACTGTGACAATAGTTTAGCAGGGTTTTAGGATAAAGTACGGTGGAAATGCACAACTGAGGGGGCACGTAGTACGGTAACCGCCATGCTGGTCTCGACACGATCTCACTCACTACACAGACGATTCTTCCTTGATTGGCAGGGGAGATAATGTATTTCAAACAATCCAATTTCGTTCTTATCCTTTCCGACGTCAATCACATCACTCCTCACAGTGATGTGTTGCTTTATGATCGTGTCGAGACCTATGTATTACGGTACGAAACCGTACTATTTGAGCGAGCCTAGTGTTTTTTTTGTCTTCGACCATGTACTTTCTTTCTTGAATGGACGTTGCTAAACTCTGTCATATCTCGTGTGTGTGTGTGTGTGTGATACAAAAATTCAGCCGTATCGTAACTACATTGCTAACGTTAGCGTAGCGCCGGTCTTTATTTACTCTGTCTGTCAGCTCGTGTTTCAAATAATTATTTATGAGATGTGTATACATATTAATGTGTGTCACGCTAACAAGAAGTGCATATAGTTGTGGTGCGCTGTAAGTTCCAATCAAAATTCACCCATGTCATTTGAAATTCGGTGGCTGGCTACACGGAGTAAACCGGGGAGTAAAGTTTTTGTCTTTGTAAACACCCGCGCGCTCCATTTTTTGTTGCAAGATTGAAATGGTGCTTTCAGCGCTACAAGAAAAACAGGAATATACATGTATCTTGTTGCATGTTTTCATGTCTGGGTTGGGTGAATTTGTGTCACTTTATTGTTTAGAAGTTGGAGAATTTCTAGTTCACTTTTTTTGTACAATCTGTGACGACGTCACTTTGTTGCAATTGGCTGAGAAGAACTGTTTGAAAATGTTTTTATGAACTTTATTGTTTTTTTTTTGTTTTATCTGTTTGGGGTCAAAGGTTAGATTTGCGTGGTAGAGCGCCCGAATGAATTTCAGGTCCTGACTTTGGACACTTCTTCGACAGTTTTAGAACGAGACCAGTACATGGACCAATGGACAACCCCGTCTTGAAAGAACTTTTCCTGGTCTCATGCGTGTTGCAATGCAATCACTCTGCAGCAGTGGCATGTCATTAGATGTTGTCGTGGTGGCTTTTTTATGAAAAAGGACCGGAGAAAAAATTTTCGCCGAATAAAACGCGCGCAACCCTCATGAGGCCACCCACCCATACACCTCACCAATAGGCTAGCTGTACTTTATTTTGAGTCATGTGTGCAAAAATGTAGTTCGCTTTGTGCAACTATATGACTCTTAGAATGGTTTTCAATGAAAGTAGTTTTTGTTTTGTTTTGAAAAGCTTTACAGTAAAGTGCTTCATTTGTTCGATAAAGCTGTGCATGCCCGTTACTGCTCGCTCAGTAAAGACATGTTCCATGTTAGCGTCAATATTCAATTAGTTTTCATTTTTCTTTCAATCTGGAGTGTGCATGTAAGTAGTTTGTTGGTAGTTGCATTTTGGTTTTCTGACGACTGAATGGAAAACTTCCGCTTTCGGTGGTTTGATTTTTTGAACAAAACGCTGTTTTTTTGAATTTACAGACATTTTCATAGCCCGTTATATACACATTGTTGCTTGTTTCAAATGCCTTTCTAATGTCCCTCGCGCATTTTCTTCGTTTAGTCGTTGAAATAATTTTCGTTTTTTTCTCTAATGCCTAACATCAGAAACTGTCTTTGTGCAAACAGACACAATTTTCCATGGGTTCTGTTTGTTGAAACAAAATGGAGAAATTTGCGTCTGCTGCCATTGCGCTCCCCACTTGCCATGGCGTCATCATTATCATTTGTTGACGAATATCATGAAAACTAAAAGATTTAACGAAGCCCATTTATAAAGTTCGACTGTCTTTTAACGTTAGTTTTGTTTTGAGGTCAGTTCAACGACTGTTTTGTTTTTGTGTAGTCGTTTACAGTTCATGCTGGCATTTTTCTGTTTTATAGGTACATAAATCAAGCTAATGTAAGAAGCTGTAGCTGAGAGTACTGTGGTCCAAAACGCAACGTCCATGTAGCATATTAAGATCGTTTTTGAACTTCAAGAACTTTCAACCATCAAAACATACCCACATTCCTAATTGAGTTGCTGTTGTTTACAAAAGAAACATCAATCGGATTGTTTACAATAATTTTGCTCAACTGAGAGTAAACAGGTGGAAATGTGGAATTGGCTAATAGATATAGAAAGGTTACAATTTACCAGCTTAAACAACTACTGAAATGTCATATAACCTTTGCAAATGCCAACCAAAAGTACTTTTTGTTCATCTCACATAATTCCAGCTAGTTGGCCGTTTGCTGGTCATTTTGCAACATCAAAAGTCTTGCAACAACAAACAATGTTTTGAACACCGCCGCTATCAAAGAATCAATTTAAAAAAAATGAATGAGAAGGACGTATCAAAGAAACCGGAAGGTGGAACGGCCAACATCCTCCTGGACGTGCTACTGGAGTGTATCGCGAACATGTCCGACGACGGGCTGGACTGTGTGCTCAAGATCATTGTTGAACCGCTCGTCTGTGTCATGGGTCAGCGGTTTTTTTTCTTTTAAAATGGGAGCCTATTATACGTTGTTATTGCAGTTTTTGTCTTAAGGCCTGACGTAATGCGCATACGACACGTCACGTCACTTCACGTCTCTCGTGTTAAATGATTACCGTAAAGTCTTGCATATAAGATCTCTTTATATAAATTTGAAAATCAAAAATTTCTGAAAAAATTGGATTTTTGTGTGACAACTTTATAAGTGGGAGGAGGTCTTATCTAGATATAAAGCGAAGATTAGAAGTCCGGGCCTTAAAAACGGAATGGGATTTCCACGAAGTCAAAATTTTGAATTTTTTGGTTTCCCGCCGTGTGACACTCCGCCCACTTTTGGGTGAGGGTCTTATAGGTGGGAGGAACTTTACGGTAATTTTAATAACTCATTTCTTTCTCCAGGTATCGCATTAAACTCGTTCTGTCTGATGTTGTTCCTGTGCGTCTACACGCGTCACACGAACGACGGCGTGCCAAGACCGTCGCACTCCGGGCTGCTACCGTATCTGGCCGGTCTCTGCATCTTTGACGCGCTTCAGAATCTGCTAAGCATCGCCGGTTGGTTTTCGTTCGTTTTGCTTTTTGTTATGATTTCGTGCTATTTGTGCAACCCGTTTGTTAAAGTTCTGTAATACTTGATCTTACGGGTTGTTTAGTGCGTTGCCTGCAAATTGGTCTCATGAGTGGCGCGCGGCAATTCAAAGTGGTTCAAGTGACTCAGTCGTATCACACGGACACGGATCACGCAACCAATTTTGTATTCTAGCGCCAAGCATGAAACTGATTTCGTATATCGATGCTCGCATTGACCGAGTCGCAGAAACCAAAATAATCGATAAATACTCAACAAGCATCTTCAAATGAAACGTGCATGAAACGCGAACTGCTTCTCAATATACAGTCGAACTCTATACGTTATAGGGAATCAGCTGGTTGGTGGTCACGTGACGCATGCTTTCTGTGCAGGCCTACTCCGCGCCTACAGCAATGCCTGCATGCATCACGTGATCACCAACCAATCAGCTGATTGCCTAAAATTCAGAGTTCGACTGTACTTCCGTTGAAACAAGACAACCCTAGAAAATCTTGATTTCCACATTCAACCATTCTCGTATGTCGTGCAGTGCTCGACGTGCCCGTCTGGATACTGTACCTCCAGAACAAGTACGTCTCGCAGCCGAGCGTCTGGGCGTCGGCGAAGACAAGCTCCGCCTACGTGGAGCGCATCGGTGCCCCGATTCTACTGACCGTGAACATCGCGTCGATCTGGACGATCACGGCGATTGCGATCGAACGACACCGCGCCATCTGTCATCCGTTCAGTCGGCTGCCGGCGAATTGTCAGGCGCAAGGTGGGCGGGGGCTTTTGCAGTCTGTCCGACATAAGGGGCATTCATGAAGCAGTATTTAGTGACCGCGTAGCTATGTTTTACCGCTCGTCACAGGCAGCGGTCGCCACACCAGTCCAGCCGCCCGTTGTTGCTGCCGTGTCAGCGGCGAATGGCGTATCGTCGGCGCGATCACGCTCACTGCGATGCTGGTCAACGTCGGCAAACTGTTCGAGGTGGAGATGCTCGAGGAGACGATCCACGAGAACGTCACGGACGATGGAAATGAGTCGGTCGTGCGCAATGTGACCTTTGCGATCAACACCGTGACACCGTTGGCGAGGCATCCGGTCTATTCGATGGTAACCGATTTTTTTGTGGATACTGTGCGACAGTACTGAATGGTACTGTTTTGTTTAGGGTATGGTACTAATTGGCTGCATGCTCGATCCTAATCTAATCCTCATTCTAAGCCAAGCCTTTTTGACAAGATGAAATAGGATCAAATTGGTTTTCGCATTTTTTTTTAAGTTTCCTGTGTTAAAGAGGAAGTGGACCACCTCCATTGTACATGTACTATTAAATATGAAGTCATACGATCGGGATGTGTTGTTGTTGTTGAATGGTTGCAGAAAGTCGTTTTGATGATTAAATCAAGACACACAACACCAGAATTGGCCAACGGATTGGGATGTCGTGCTATTTCCCTTTATTGTATTCCTTTCTCTCGATTTCAACATTATTGTATTTTGCAGATCAACAACATTCTCTACACGATACTCGTCTATTGTGTTCCGTTGGTGGTGTTAACGTTACTGAACACACGCATATTGGTGGCGTTATACGCGAAACAACCGGCGTTGCAGGTGCGGCCATATCTGTGAAACGAGTTACTAAAGTGCTGAATTATTTCGTGGCAGTTCACTTTCGTTTAATACAATGATCATCTAAATTTGCTCGCTGTTCCACGTTAGAAAAGGTGTCCGGTGTCTGTCCTCCTGGGTTTCCCGCGCGTTTCGTCTCGAAATAAAAAAAGCGGAAACACCAGACTCGGCGTTTTGGGCGACTTTTCCGGAACACCCAGGCGAAGAGGACACTGGACACCTGTACGGACACCTTTTATTTACCGTACACCCGCATATTCAGGAGCAATCGAAACAGCACAAGATTCGACCGCACCGCCACGACCTCCGCAGCGCCTGGATGCTGATCACGATCATTCTGTTGTTCTTTCTCTGTCATACTGGTCGGTCGCACATTTGCATTATTTGCAAAAATACAAATGTTTTGATAACAATTTTGTTTGCCCACACATCTGAGGTTTTTACTGTATGACAGAAAAACGGTTGAAAAAATGGGTGCTCGTCTGCTGTCTGTGTATATTGGGTACAAGTTTAGATTGGAATAATCACACGCCAAGATCGAAAATGTGTCCACTCAAATATCAGGACTTGATGAAAATGCAAACATCGCTCTTATGGAAAGTGCGCACTGAAATTCACGCACTGTTTTTTATCCTATATCCAGGTGGCCTGATCATTCGCTGGCTCCCGGCGCACAAAATCAAACCGCCGACCTTCTTTCTGATGCTTGACGTCTCGAATTTTCTGTTCAACGTCAATTCGCTCCTGAATCCGGTCGTCTATTTTCTGTTCACGCGTCAGTTTCGCGATTTCATGCGCATCTCGTTTGGAACGCCGCTGCACGGCGACTCTAGCAGGTCAGTTCTTTTATTGGTTTTAGTTTTTTTTAGTTTTTAGTTAGTTTAGTCCATTTAGTCCGTTTTAGCTGCCGAAATGTAGGGAACCATCTTACAACTTTAGTTGACTTTTGTGTGCATCCAGTTGTTTGTGTTTTGGTTTAGAGGTCTGTATAAAACAGCTTCATTCGCTGTAATGACGTTCCGTCAATCACATTTCATTGTTGCGTTGCGTTGCACAAGTAAAAAATTTAAACAAAGCTAAAACTAGATACGATGATTCGCACTTGATTTTGCAATATATTATCATTTTTATCGATTGATAAGCTCATCAAAAAAATGCCATTTCTTTATTTCGTTGTAATTTCTAGATACTCCTTCAGACCGAGTGCACTGTACGGTACGGACCTGTTCGATGCAGCGTTGTTGGGCGTGCTACCGGCGACGTACAACAGCGACAGCTACAACACCGACTCGAGCTACGTCGCTAAGCATCACCAGCATCAGTTCGCGTTCAAGCACAGCGACGGCGACCTCGTTAGCCGTCTGATGGTGCAACAAACCGTAGAATTCAGAGACCGTAGTTCGTCGACGAGATCGGCGACGAATAATCGACGGTCAAACTACAATCATCATTATCAGCATTATTCGCGACGTTTCCCTAATCGCAATGCGAGTATCAGACAATTTTAAGATGAAAGATGAAATTGGTCCATTGAAATAAAGTTTGTGTGTTGTTGTCTTTTCGTTTGGCTTGGCGACTCAGTGCGTTTGCACGTTACAGACGTTGAAAGGAACTTAGTTTTATGCTTGATGCGGCAATTCAAAATGGTACCGAGCAATCAGCATCACTCCACCAATTTTGAATATTCCCGCGTCAAGCATGAAACTGCTTTCATTTATGCGCAATATGATAAAGAAAGATGATAAAAATTCGGTTTTCGAGAATTGACAGGCTCTAAAAAAGGCAAGAAAAACAGTATGGCAGACTGTGAATAGCAACATTATAACTTTGGCAAAGAACATCAGAAGCTACAAAATAATGAACATAATGAGTGCCTAAAACACATCACACAATAAACCTGAAATTTGTGATACATGTACACCTCCCTTTTTTACAAAACACTTGCTCAATGTGAATAACGCAAGCTGAAAACCTTACAAATTCACAAAAATACTTAAAAACCAAAATAAAAGGCTTTGCTGAACCCTCTTCCGTAAGTTCCAGTGATTCGTTTCAACACAGCACAAACAGAAAAACTAGGCGAGTGAAAAACTGTGTCAGAACACAAGGGTGCAAATCAAACGGTTTGACGTAGGGCAGAATATCAGTGAAACAAAACTGACAGGCATTTGATTCATCATGTGAAACATTATGCTCATTATGCTTTTATAAGGAATCGGAAAACCGAACCCGTAAAATTTCTCGGTGACAGAGAAAGTTATTAGAAAAGAAAGAATCAAATAGAGAAGAAAGATGTATGAAGGAGGACCATCGGCGAACGCCACTGACTGAGAAACCGTAACTGCTAAACTGATCTCGCTTCGGAAATTACTAAGTTACTAAATTATCGCAAATTCAATTATTAATACAGTTAGTAAGTTTGGGCCTATATGTAGTCAGTAGTAATATTGTAGCGAATTGGTACGTCAGGTGGCTTTATATCAGGAAGGAAATAGTGGGGACGTGATGGAGAATACAAAGACTGCCGGATTTATTCGGCCATACTGTACGATCACGTGTACTGAACACTGGTCAACGATATCCGACCACCGCCTGCGGCTGTGCACTTCAACAGGACGCACGTCAGACGTTGGCCGACACTCGCACGCGCACAGTCGCGATCGTAGAACTTGGTCTGTAGCATGTGCTCCAGTGTACCGCAGGGGCCCTGGAGGAAATCTCTGCGTTTTTCTCAATAACTTCATCAAAAAAGGTGTCCGAAAAGATTTCCGGTGTCCCGTCCGCCTGGGTGTCCGTGTCTCGCGTGGTCCCCAGAGATAAAAGTGGCAACGACCACACTACTCGCGTGCTTTGGGACACTTTTACTTTCGGGAACACCGCGCGACGCGTCACTCCAAGGCGAACAAGACATCGGACACCTTTTCGGACACCTTTTTGGACACCTTTTCGGGCGCCTTTTGAACACCTTTTCGGACACTCTTTCGGACACCTTTTCGAACAGCTTTTTGGACACCTTTTTGGACGCTGTTTGAACACCTTTTCGGACACTTTTTCGGACACCTTTTTTATACCGTGACACATTGGCTGCCCGATTCAGAAAATCATCTTCCGGAGCCAGAGGTCGTCGGAGCTCTGCCAAACGAACCTGCAAACTGAAGCGAATGTCCTGGCGGTGCGCCTTTCGCGTCGGCTCGATGCCCGTCGTATTCCAGTCGGTCGTGTAGACGCCGGACAGCGGATTACGACTGTGCAGTGGCAGGGCGCAGTCGCCGATTTTCACGTGACTATGTGCAAAAAAGAAACAAAGAAATTCAGCAAGACAAACAATGAGTTTGGTGTATTGTAAGTGTATTCAAACGTGTCGCACTGTAATGACGTCATTTGCTTTAAAAAAGCGCTTGTCTAAGCATACACATACAAGAATCATGCGGATGC
>JASANC010003650.1:0-21990 GCA_030248135.1 Theristus sp. LFF4_11
TGGGCATGATTATGCCTGCATCCGCTGTCCGATTCGCTCGCGAATGGGCATGATATCTGCGATTGCGTCAGTTGATTGTGGGTGGAATGCGAATGCGAAGTGGAATGCGAAAAAAATAATCCTCTCAACTCCCAGCAGTTTATTGGTCGTAGTGTCCTGAGTAAGTGCACAAAATTTTTCGGCCAAAGACCCACCCTATCCCGAGTTATGGCCATTTTATGTGTTGGCCGACGGGCGCCGGTGACTTTAATTAACGCCCTACCGCTATATACAGGGTGGGCCAAAAAAAGGTTCTATTTTCAAACTGCTGTCACTGGCTGGTGTTTTAATATTATGAGCTGAAATTTTCAGCATTGATAAAACATGTGATGCCATTTTTCTGACAAAATTTTTATCCAGTTTGGTCAAGTAGATTCAGTTTTACAGCACAATGTTTAAAAATTCCCAAATTTTCAAAAAACGGATTTTTCACCAAGAATTTCACAACGAATCATTGCTCATAGACATACAAATCGTCCAAATCATCATGGTTCGGGACAGGCCAGATTCCAAACTGGCTCGCCTCGTCGATTTTGCTGGACTGCGCGTGAACATTGCGACCACAGTGTCTTTGAATGCAGCAGCAATCGATGGTCGACCGGATCCACTCTTTCGGTAAAACACGTTGCCATGCTCAAACAGATTGGACACAAAAGAACGGACATCCTGGTTGGCGAATCCTCGTGGCGACCCAAATTGAATTTTACGCGAAAGTGGCAAGTCACTGCAGAAAAACTTTCAGATTGCTCCCACCAGATAGCACACCAGACCCGTTGTTCTGCTGTCCACTGTCCACTAACCATGACGAAACTGCAGAAAACTGAAACTGAAACACTGTTTTTATTCAAACCGCAGAAAAACTTTTCAAAAGAAACAAATTAACAGACAGCGCAGCACACAAAACAAAAAGTCAACTGAACAATTCTTTCTGTCGCAGTCGCATGGCTGCTGACTCGAGTCCGTTGTGAAACATCAGAATTTCGCTCGAGCTGCTCAAATGCAATTCAAGTGTGACACCTTTCCACTCTGTGCGCATGATTTGAACTATCAGTACCCCGGGTATCTAAAAAGACTCATCTGTCACCTTCGCAACAGTTTCAAAATTGAATCACGCATCTTGATACTAATTTTTTCTTGCCCTCATTTCAGTCAATTTGTTGATTTTTCGAGCTTTTAGAAAATCTGCCACAGTGAGCGCTAGGAATTATATATCTGAAAAAAAATTTTGTCAGTAAAATGGCATCACATGTTTTATCAGTGCTGAAAATTTCAGCTCATAATATTAAAACACCAGCCAGTGACAGCAGTTTGAAAATGGAACCTTTTTTTTGGCCCACCCTGTATTTTGTGACTTATGTATGACTTATTTTTTTAAACGTGTCCCACTGAAATGACGTCATGTGCCGCCAAACACGCGCTTGCCGTTCACAGCAAACCAGACTTTCCGTTTAGCCGGTTTCTTCCCACAAACAAATGGTGAATGTCGAATCAGTCACACCAAACTGACATTTTAGTGTCTGTACTTTGACAAACGGGCGTTTTTAAAGCAAATGACGTCATTTTAGTCCGGACACGTTTGAATAAATCCACAATAGACCAACCGTTAAACAAAATCGAAATTTTTTTAAAGTGATTTAAAAAACAAAAATGCCGATTTTTTTAAACTCGAAAAATTTTCCTCTAATATGCTCTGAAAACTTCAATTTTGGCACAATTTTTCTGAAGTTCAACAAAAATTATCTTAATTGATATTACCTCGTAAAACCGTCAGCAGTCGATTTTGGACCGTTTTACCGACTGATTTTAGGCTTCGACAACATCTGCGATGAAGTTTTTTGAGCGTCCCAAGGCTTGGCTTACCATTTCCGATGCAGATAAGGTGACGATTCGCCTCGCAATCTGAATTCTGAGCGTCCGAGCTGCTCCGTTTGCAAGCGCTACGTTGTCTGGTTGCTGTTTCGTGTCGTGTCGTCGCGACATCATCAGAATTGATTGAATTTCAAGCCGGTATATTGGATTTCACTTGAGCTGGGGGCAATTAGTGACGTTTTGGGGGTCAAAACACAAGAACAAGGTAACGGTTTGGAAAAAAGGTAAATGAGGTCACCAAAACAAAATCTGGAAAGTTCCGCCATACGGGAGTCATTCGGGAAGCGCTTGCATGTCAAATGTGGTTTTTCAAACTTCCTGATTGATTTAGCACAACTTTGATTTTTGAAAATTTAAAAAAAAACAAAAATGACAACGTTTGTTTTTTAACAATCCTAGTTTGGGGGGGCGACATAAATACCTGGTAGCTGATAAATATCCTTATAAAAGTCAAAACCAAAAAAACCAAAGTGGCGATTTTTGTTTTTTTAACAATCCACCATTATGCACCCCGGAGGCCGCATCCAAACAATTGCAATATCCCAATTGAAACATTTTTGTTTTAAATAAAACGCTGATGTTGGTGTTTGTTAACGCGCTTCACCACAGTTGTTTGATGTTACAATTTATTTGGAGCTTTTCGATGCCGCTCGGACTTTCTTCAGCCAATCCTTGGGTTGTGTATGGGTACTACTAAAAACACAGCTTATACGCAAATATCAAATAAAACTCTAAAATTAAGCCACTATCACACAAGAAATAGAAATTAGAAATGCGACGCACAGTATTGATGTGGCATTTTTAAACATATGATTATTTTCACGGCATCCGGCTCTTTTTGCGGAAATCGAAATGCTGAAAAGTTTTATTGATTATTATAATTATCAAAGAAGTGACGTGAATAAGCAGCTGAAAAGTCCATTTAATTTCCCAGTGGGCATATCCTGACGTTCTCTTGAACAATATGAAATACATTTTCTCATCAAAACCAATCTCCCATCCTAGCAAAAGTGACATCAATGCGTTGCCCATCGTCTGTCCGTTTTTTAACTGTGTATCGTATATATTATCGCAGCGCAATGTACTCCGACCAGCGCATTGATATCGTCAATTTCAGAAGTACCTAAGCTATCCTATAGCTTGTGTTATTACTGAAAAACGCCACAGAAGAAAACATTATTGGCAACAAATCATTTGGCACAATTCGTAAATTCGCCGGTGAACATACTGTTGACAAAGACACATATGACTATTTACGAGCGATGATTCGCAATCAATATTTTGCAAACGCTTCGCGCAGTGAATCGAACTGCGAATCACAACTCATAGCGCCGCAACGAGCGATGACCAACGATAATAGTCAGGCTCGACGTTTTCCTGGAAAGCAATACAAGTTCGCTGTGGACGCCCGTGTCAGCAGTAACAGTGCACAGGAGGCAGTACACGACAACGTGCTCCGTGCACCAGCGAACAACATAGACACCGTCGTGCTAGACATCAGCGGTTATTGTCACGAACCACGTGAAACAGGCGAGACTTTCAACTTCAGGCATGAAATTCGACCAATCATGCTGCTGTTGCGATTAGCTGGCTTGCTGAAATGGGCAAACGTGGACGCAGAGGACAGCAACAAATGTCGCATGGAAGAAACAACTGAAAATGTTAAAACTTACCACGTGCTACAGGTGGTTGATGTTGGTGTGCATTCAGTTTCAAGAGCGATCTCAAACAAAGAACTGAACAGATACAGTATGTTCAGTGTCCCGTTTGGCCGCTGCCACTAACAGCCTGCGTGCAAAGCAATTTCAGTCCAGATGTGATCAGTGTTTTTCAGGGAGCAGTAAAAGCCCAGAAACTTTTAAGGTCCATTCATGCACGCGCGCGCTGAAGCGCGTTGACGCGCGCTGACGCGCGCTAGCATGAACGTGCGTATGAATGTGCGTGTGTTCTAAAACTGAAGAGAGCTGACGCGCTTCAACCTCCATGAATGGCGCTTTAGCGTTTTGAAAACATTGACATTGAAATGCAATATTATATGGTATGTTTTTATATGTAGATATCGATACGTACTGTATGCTCGCAATGCTTGTGTCAAATTTGTATTTGTTAAGTAAAGCCCGTTTATACCTGACGTATGCAGATGTACGTCAGGTATAAACGGTAGTATGGAATAACACGTGACCTGACGTGACGTACGTCTGCATATAAACGGGCCTTCCTCACAATGGCAGCACTGCGTGATCCAAGCGAACATTCGATCGACTACGACGGCGCTTCGTCACGCAAGCACTGCGCTCACCAAAGTCACGCTGACGATCGTCTGGCTGAGCTGGGTCGCTTTTCTCGTGTTTCTGAACGTGCAGAATTCGTACGAAAACTGCAAAGCGATCTACGGACAAGCGAAATGGCTGGCGTCGATGATGCACGTTCTTGTTGCTGGATCCATCATTGGAATGATCAAGGTAATAATAAACGCACAGTGAACTGTTCTCGTAGTTTTGCATAAATGCATGCATCACGTGATCACCAGCCTATAATTTAGAGTTCGAATGTAGTATGCTCTAATACGATCTTCCACATCCATATCCGTGAAGCCTTAGACAATGTGGTGTGGTATGATCTTTAATTTTGGTCCCGCAATTCAATGCGCCCATAGATAGGTAAACACTTGCATGCAGGACGCGGGAATTCAAAATTCGTAAGTGATCCTAGTTCCCTAAATAGAGCCGAGTCACTTAGGCGATTTTGAATTGCCACATAAAGATTGAAACTAGTTTTCTTTTCCCGTCTGCACACGCATTTAGTCGCAGAACTTAAAAAATTGATATTGGCTGAAGTGGCATTCATAAAGCAGTACTATTTAGTAACCGCGAAGCGATGTTTTATTATCTGATAGTTATACGCGGTCACTAAGCACTGCTGAAGGCCCGTTTATACTTGACGTTTGCGCATACGCTACGGCACGGCACGGCACGTCACGTCACTTTAGGTCCCATGTGATTGCATGCTACCGTTAATACCTGACGTACGTCGACGTACGTCTACATACGTCCGGTATAAACGGGCCTTTAATGAATGCTGCACACTGTACGTTTCGACTTGCTCGTGCGGTGTTCTGCTTGTGCCAAACGTTTCCAGCCGATCATCAACGTCATTCACTTCGTCATCTTCACCGCCAGCATCGGACGTCACGTGCGTCTGCTGCGCGAGCTGGAGCAGGTCACCGTTCAGTTCGCCGGGCACTTTGGCGCCGCGCCGATTCGCAGACGGATGCGCTCGATGACGGTGACCGCGTTCGCGGCGGTCGGGCTGATCTTTGCGCTCGTGTGCGCCAAGCGCGTCGTCGGCGTACTGCTGATGCCCGTCATGCACGGTGGTGGAACAAACGACGTCCTTTGTTTTTTGTCTTTACACTTCTTTCGCAGACTTATTGTAGAATTCGCCATAGAAGCAACGAACGGTATACCTATCGCAGTTGTAATACATGATTAGGTAATTATTTAGCCAAAAAATGGCGTGTTTGATTTCAACCGAACCCAATACATTCGTTCTTCTTACTTTCATTCAATGCTTTGCGTGCTTTGTATTGAGTGAAATAATGGGACAGGTTTAAACAAAAACATACTTTACGTTTTACTTGCAGAATACACACATTCGACTTTTCTTTATTTGCCGACTATTCACGTTATATCACTATATTATCAATTTTTTTGGGTTCTGCGACTCAGTGCGTTTGCAGATGTCTGAAGGAAACCAGTTGCAATCTTTATGTGGCAATTCAAAAGTAGCCGAAGTGACCCGGCCTTATTTAGTGTACTCGGATCACTTGGCCAATTTTGAACTCCCGCATCATGCATGAAACTGTTCAGCTTATGCGCGCATTGAGTCTCGGGATCAAAATAGAAGATACCGTTATGCTAGTCTTTTCATTTTTTGCCAGACGGATTCGATTGGAGCATCGTTCTCGCGCCGTTGCTGTGTGTCTGGAACATGCTGCCGCTCGTCTACTTTATTTTCATTGAAAATATCATTCAGGTTGTAAAACGCGCTGTTTTTTTTGTCGTTTTGGAAAGGCAAAGTAATAGCAGAAGATACTACGGAGCACGGTATTCTCGGTATTACGGTAGCGTGTCCACTATGTCTGTCTTCCGACTTTCATGATCAAAAAGTATCGAAAGTATTGAAAATTGTGAAAATTGAAAATTCCGACTTTCCCGATCCGGCGAAAGTACATATTGAAAGTTGTGATGTACAGTGTGGCCAAATAAATAAGGCAGTCCATCAAGGCGGATTCCGTCGCAGAGTTGTCTTTTTCAAAAATGCCAACATGTATAATTCCCAATCAGGTGTGTAAGGGAGAAACAATGAACAGAATCACTCAGCACCAAGAATCAATCGATCAGTTTGAAAAACACGTCAAATTTGGCGCGCAATTGGCTTTCTGAACGTCTTTTTTCTTTCATTCAAACTTCGCGCGTTCCTGACACCCTGAAAAAAGCCGCCATATTTGCTCGACAATTGCGCATTTGTTTGCGATTCTGCAGATTCTCATCGACCAACTGTCACGCGACATCGCCGAGCGACCAATCGCTGACGGCACCATTCGATTCTTCTACGATCAGTACGACCGCATCGTGCACCTGCTCCGGTGCGCGTCGCACTTCTTCAATCCGTACATCTGGTTCTCGTTCGTCTGGTCGATCTTCACGTTGTGCCTGACGATCTACTACATCACAATGGCCAGTCTGACAAACTTGACGCGCCCGCCGAGCTTCTGGCCGCCGAATCAGATGCCGATGTTCCGGTTGATGCTGCTGTTTGGCGCTGGTTGGATCATTTTGCAGGTTTCGTGCTTCTCTTGCGTTGTTTTTTTTAAGAATATATGTTGGAAGTTTTGGTGAAACTACTGAAGTTTTGCAGTGGCAATTTAAAATTTCTACCATGCACAAAAATGCACGTGATGCAATTTGTCTTGAAAAAATTCATTCACTCATTCATTCAAAAACTCATTCACCCCTCAGCACCGTACAAAACTGCAGCATGGGAGAGGGGTATAAGGCTAGAAAATTCGTGATTCGCAAATGCTACCGTCAACATTTTCTGCAGGTGTTTCTCGCGGTGGCGACGGTGTTGACTTTGTGCAACGCCGGTCGAACAGTTAATGAAAAGGTGAATGGAGTCCTGTTTTTGGAAATTCTCTGTTGTTCACATCTCAACAAACTGTTGTCTTTTCTTTTGGTTCTGCGATTCTAATGCGTGGACGTGGTAAGGGATGCAGCGCCCATTATATTGAGTCGCAGAATCAAAAAAAAATGATAAATACACATGTGTAACTGTTTTTTTTTTGATCGCAGAGCCGAGCAATCATGTACGAAGTGCTACGAGCGTCGACGAGATCACGGAGTCCATCAATGGAGGATGCTTTCTTTGTAACTTTACGATTTCTGCTTCAGATGAACAATCCAACTTAGATAACATATGCAACTAGCTGATTGCTTGTTGCATGCATTCTGTGCACGAATGGCTGAGAATTGCGGAGTTCGGCTTGCACAGAATGCATGCATCACGTGACCACCAACCAGCTATTATCTTTCATTTTGGTCCCCGTTCTCTATGCCTTTGCACACAGGGATAGGAAAAACGTTTCAAGAATCCGCGGGAATTCAAAATTGGGTTACGGTAGCTGACGAAAGACGTCGGATGACGTCATGCGTCTGGTTTGGTGTCCGGCTTTTCCCCAACGCGTGAAACTTTTGTGCACGCGGTCTTCCTGTAACGATAATAGATTGCTAGATGGATATGTTATAGAGTTAGACTGTAGATACCTCTATAACTTTGGTATTTCTTTAAGAGACCGTCCGCAAACCGGTGGAACATTTTTGCCCCTGACGGAAAATCGATTTCGCTCAAATTTGGCATGGAGGTACCCTTAGGTCCAACTAAGAAAAAACCGGCCCGCTTTTGGAATGAGACCCTTGTGGTGTGGTGCTACAGGTCTCCAAAGTAGGGTATGTCGTCGAAAAACGTCATTTTTGGCGTTTTGACAAACAACGTCTTGTAACGCAACACAGAAACGTTATCGAACATTGATGTTAATATGAAAAATGTAGTATTTTGCAAGGGCTTTCATGTGCTGTATTTAGTTTTTAAAAAAACACAAACCTTTAATTCGGTATAAACAAAATGCGTAAAAAATCGGTGTCGAAAAATTCCAAAAATTTCAGTTTTTGGCTTTTTTTGCCTCAGCGTTTAGCTGGCCCCAAAATGTCTCTTCACTATCTTTTTCGCAATAAAAAACTGGTCTGGAAAACATTTCAACAAGATGCAAACCGTTTGCTCTTTTGAGGTTTTTTTTTGTTGCAAGGTTGGTTGAAAAATTTTTATTTTTGCTAGTATGAGCTTTTATTGTTTTATTAAGTCAACCAAAAAAAAACGTTTTAACTACAGTAACTAGTACCATTTATACGTAGTTTTGCACGCTCTTTCACGTGCTTTAATTTGTTTTAAAAAATACTAAACTGTATGTTTGGTGCAAACAAAAAATTTCTTCAAATCCCAGACTTTTGGTGTACCATGGAGAAGTTCATGGGCTCTGCAGTCACAGCGTTTTAACTTATCGTGTTTTTCTTTACACCATCATTTTCGCCGTAAAAAACTGGTCTAGAAAACAATTTAACAACATGCAAACCGTTTTCTCTTTTTAGTTTTTTCGTTACAAGGTTGGTTGAAAAGTTTTTATTTTTGTTAGTATGAGATTTTATTGTTTATTAAATCCACTTATAAAACGTTTTAACCAATGTTATCTATACCATTTATACGTATTTTTGAACGATCTTTCACGTGCTTTAATTTGTTTTTGAAAATATTAAACTGTATGTTTGGTGCAAACAAAAAATTTCGTCAAATACCAGACTTTTGGTGTACCATGGAGAAGTTCATCAGCGGAGCAGCGGAGGCAGCGGCAGCAAGAAGTGTGGGACCGTGCTCGTCGAGAGAAAAATGAACGCGACGCAGCTGAACGTCAACGTAGAGCAGCGGCAGAAGAACAGCAGCGGAGGCAGCGGCAGCAAGAGGTGTGGGACCGTGCTCGTCGAGAGCAAAATGAACGTGACGCAGCTGAACGTCAACGTAGAGCAGCGGCAGAAGAACAGCAGCGGAGGCAGCGGCAGCAGGAGGAGAGGGACCGTGCTCGTCGAGAGCAAAATGAACGTGACGCAGCTGAACGTCAACGTAGAGCAGCGGCAGAAGAACAGCAGCGGAGGCAGCGGCAGCAAGAGGTGTGGGACCGTGCTCGTCGAGAGCAAAATGAACGCGACGCAGCTGAACGACAACGTAGAGCAGCGGCAGAAGAACAGCAGCGGGGGCAGCGGCAGCAAGAGGTGTGGGGCCGTGCTCGTCGAGAGCAAAATGAACGTGACGCAGCTGAACGTCAACGTAGAGCAGCGGCAGAAGAACAGCAGCGGAGGCAGCGGCAGCAGGAGGAGAGGGACCGTGCTCGTCGAGAGCAAAATGAACGTGACGCAGCTGAACGTCAACGTAGAGCAGCGGCAGAAGAACAGCAGCGGAGGCAGCGGCAGCAAGAGGTGTGGGACCGTGCTCGTCGAGAGCAAAATGAACGCGACGCAGCTGAACGTCAACGTAGAGCAGCGGCAGAAGAACAGCAGCGGAGGCAGCGGCAGCAAGAGGTGTGGGACCGTGCTCGTCGTGAACAAAATGAACGCGACGCGGCTGAACGTCAACGTAGAGCCGCGGCAGAAGAACAGCAGCGGAGGCAGCGGCAGCAGGAGGAGAGGGACCGTGCTCGTCGACAGCAAAATGAACGCGACGCGGCTGAACGTCAACGTCGAAATGCAGAGAACAAAAATAAAGCTTCTGGAAGTTCGTCACGATCAAAAGACACCGGCTATGGAAGTGACTAATAACAAATATTTCACTTTTTTCTGAACAATTGTTTTTTTTGCTTAGAGACGTCACAGATACAATCTTAAATACAATTCTTTTCTCTGCTTGTACCAAACATATTATTTAAGTTTTTAAATAACTATAACCACGTGAAAGAATATTCAAAATTTACTACATTTATCTGCACAGATTCCCATTTTATAAGACACCATTAACTCATTCAATAATTGTTTTTGATAATATAGCCAAAAAAGAGTGAAGGAGCTTTTTCTCAGTAGCAATGCCAATAGCAGATGCTCCTACACTACAAGCAGTATTTCTAGACTACTTTATTACGTTGAAAATGACGGTGCCAAGAGCAATGCCCATAACTGACACTTTGTGACTACAGAGATCATAAACTGCTGGTACACCAAACCTGGGATTTGAAGGAATTTCTTGTTTGCACCAAGCATATAATTCAACTTTTGAAAAACTAATCCAACCACGTGAAAGAACATTCAAAATTAACTGTATTTGATACGCATTTCCATGCTAGAAAACGTTGTTTGATCACATTTTGTGGTGGTTTTTCGGTTATGATGGCAAAAATAGGAGAAGCAGAGTTTTCCCATTCGCAGTGCAAACAGCGGATGTTTCTTTTTGACTATCAACAATGTTTCTGAACCAGTTTTTTACGGCGAAACAGATGGTGTAAAGAAAAACACGATAAGTTAAAACGTTGTGACTGCAGAGTCCATGAACTTCTCCATGGTACACCAGAAGTCTGGTATTTGAAGAAATTGTTTGTTTGCACCAAACATACAGTTTGATATTTTCTAAAACAAATTAAAGCACGTGAAAGATCGTTCAAAACTACGTATAAATGGTATAGATAACATTGGTTAAAACGTTTTATAAGTGGATTTAATAAACAATAAAATCTCATACTAGCAAAAATAAAAACTTTTCAACCAACCTTGTAACGAAAAAACTAAAAAGAGAAAACGGTTTGCATGTTGTTAAATTGTTTTCTAAACCAGTTTTTTACGGCGAAAATGATGGTGTAAAGAAAAACACGATAAGTTAAAACGCTGTGACTGCAGAGCCCATGAACTTCTCCATGGTACACCAAAAGTCTGGGATTTGAAGAAATTTTTTGTTTGCACCAAACATACAGTTTAGTATTTTTTAAAACAAATTAAAGCACGTGAAAGAGCGTGCAAAACTACGTATAAATGGTACTAGTTACTGTAGTTAAAACGTTTTTTGGTTGACTTAATAAAACAATAAAAGCTCATACTAGCAAAAATAAAAAATTTTCAACCAACCTTGCAACAAAAAAACCTCAAAAGAGCAAACGGTTTGCATCTTGTTGAAATGTTTTCCAGACCAGTTTTTTATTGCGAAAAAGATAGCGAAGAGACATTTTGGGGCCAGCTAAACGCTGAGGCAAAAAAAGCCAAAAACTGAAATTTTTGGAATTTTTCGACACCGATTTTTTTACGCATTTTGTTTATACCGAATTAAAGGTTTGTGTTTTTTTAAAAACTAAATACAGCACATGAAAGCCCTTGCAAAATACTACATTTTTCATATTAACATCAATGTTCGATAACGTTTCTGTGTTGCGTTACAAGACGTTGTTTGTCAAAACGCCAAAAATGACGTTTTTCGACGACATACCCTACTTTGGAGACTTGTAGCGCCACACCACAAGGGTCTCATTCCAAAAGCGGGCCGGTTTTTCTTAGTTGGACCTAAGGGTACCTCCATACCAAATTTGAGCGAAATCGATTTTCGGCTAGGGGCAGAGTATTACCAAAATGTTCCTCCTAATTCCGGACGGTCTCTTAATCTGCTCAAAAAAATTAAACATGGGCTAAATGGTGCACCACCAACATAAAGCTTGGGTTTTGCACTCCACAAATCATGTGGAGAACAGATGAATGACAGCGAGACTAAAACCCATGCAGAGACACAAAATTTCACGCCGTCTGCTTTTAATTTTTGTTAGAAAAACATAAATAAACAATACTTTACCTTTTTTCAGTTCAAATCTGCTGGAAAAATGACTTTTCAAACTTTTTACAAGTCTCTTTTGACTTGTAAGATTTTTGTGAATAGTTGAACAGTTGAAGAGTCTCTTATAGAACTGAACAGAAATGAACAGTGAAATTCACTGTTCAAAACACTATTCACTATTCACTTTTCACTGTTCACTATTCACTTTTATAGAACCCGTTTTTTCGCTGAATAGTGAAAAAGGGAATAAAAATGTTCAACTATTCAACTGTTCAATTTTTATAGAACTGGCCACAGGTGTTCTATAAAGGAAAAAAGTGAACAGTAAAATTTTGAAGAGTACATTCTGAACAGTGAATTTTGAATAGTTGAACAGAAAAGAAACAGAAACAAAGAAACTTGTTTCTTTTAGTTTCCTTTTTTGTTGATTCTTGGTTCTGCGAAGATTCGAGCAATTTTAAATGAGCGATCAACTTATCTGTTGAAAATTTTGAACTCAATAACGCCGGGTTCCAGTTTTGTTGTCAAGAACGCCACCGCATACGATGGAAAATCAATCGACGAACTTCGTTTGCTGCTGAATGGAGCGGAGTCTGATTTTTTTGACGAAATGGCCAAAGAAAATTGAGTTTCTTCAACAAGAAACTCAGTTGTGCTTGTGCAGGTGAGTTTTCTCATTTTACAAATTCACAAAACTGGGCATATTTTGGGCAGGGTGCAGTTTTTGACCAAGTTCAACTGATCTTGGGCCTTGGCGGCTTTGTCTTAATTGATGATTTTTATCGTTTGAAATTAAAAATCAGGTAATTTGCATCATTAACAGTCATTTTAAATTAGTTTTGCAAGTTTTAGTTTTTTACTCCTTCGTAAAAAATTAAATTTTGACTAAATTTTCTATTTGGCAGCTTGAAACCAACAAAATTTCATTAATCTGCTCAAAAAATTAAACATGGGCTAAAAATGGTGCACCGCCAACATAAAGCTTGGGTGTTGCACTCTACAAATCATGTGGAGAACAGATGAATGACAGCGAGACTAAAACCCATGCAGAGACACAAAATTTCACGCCGTCTGCTTTTAATTTTTGTTAGAAAAACATAAATAAACAATACTTTACCTTTTTTCAGTTCAAATCTGCTGGAAAAATGACTTTTCAAATTTTTTACAAGTCTCTTTTGACTTGTAAGATTTTTGTGAATAGTTGAACAGTTGAAGAGTCTTTTATAGAACTGAGCAGAAATGAACAGTGAAATTCACTGTTCAAAACACTATTCACTATTCACGTTTTACTGTTCACTTTTCACTGTTCACTATTCACTTTTATAGAACCCGTTTTTTGCTGAATAGTGAAAAAGTGAATAAAAATGTTCAACTGTTCAACTGTTCAATTTTTATAGAACTGGAGGCACTTGCACTTGCACATCAAATGTGGTTCTTCGCTTCTTTCGGACTCTCTGATTGATTTAGCTATCAGCACAACAAAATGACGATTTTTGTTTTTTTCAACAACCCTGGAAATTTTGGTCAAAACTCTGAAAATACACCTGACAACATTTCTAACATCACCACAAGATCATCAAAATGAATCATGGTCAAAACGAAAGTCGTGTAATTATGAGAGCGGACACAACCGTACCGTTTTATGAGAATTATAAAGAAGAAATAAAAGGATGCTCTTCTCACATGAGGAGAACAATGCATGAGAAAACGTTCATCATTTGAAAACAAACAACAGCCACAGAAAGGAGCGAACTGAAAGCATCGAAGGTGGAAAACTGTTAACTGTGATTTTATTAAAAACTATTGTAAGTTCCTTAAGCCTGAATTTCGGAACTGAAACTGAAAGTTTGACAACTTTTTTCAAGCAAAGAAATGTTTCAGAAAAATCTTTTTTTTCAACCAACAAGGCTCGTGTACTATTCCGGCCCGCGAAATTCCGGCCCGTAGAATTCCGGCCCGCTCATTCCGGCCCGAAGAATTCCGGCCCGAAGAATTCCGGCCCGGAGAATTCCGGCCCGGAGAATTTTCGCCAGCAAGAACAATATTAAGCCACACGAAGTGATTTTTGGGAAATAAATTCTTAAGTGATTTTTATTTTTGTTTAGAACTTGCTTGCAGTGACTTGTTGTAGGTTCCTAATCCTAAGCCAAGCCTTTTTGATAAGGTAAAAGGGTCACAAGTCCTGTTCATGATGAAAAAATTAAAAAATTTACTTGTAGTTTCTTTTTTCCAAAAGGTTTCACTTTCCAAAAAAGCAAACAGGACGAACATCATTGAAAATACACTGTAACATGTGAACATCAATATTTTTATTTTATTATTTCATTACCAAAATCACTTCGTGTGGTTTAATATGGTTCGTACTGGCGAAAATTCTCCGGGCCGGAATTCTCCGGGCCGGAATTCTTCGGGCCGGAATTCTTCGGGCCGGAATGAGCGGGCCGGAATTCTTCAGGCCGGAATTAGCGGGCCGGAATTGTACCCCCCCCCCCCCCCCCACCACAACAAACCGAAACAGGCGAGCGCGAGCACACCAGTGTCACAACAGCGCATCCAGCCAAACAACACTGATTGTTTTGTGCGCAATGTACAACAACAGAGTCACAAAAAATGAAGAACACCTTCGTTTTACTGATTGATTCTCAGCTTCAGCATGCAACATGACCTGCATACGGCAGACTCACATCAGCAAACCAACTGCTGCAGCAAAGAAGGAAAGAAAGAAAAATCCAGTCACTCCACAAGAAACATTCAACAGGCAATTCTCAGCAGATTACAAATCTCGAAAGAATGAAAAAATGTGGTGTTGGTTTTCAACACGCGGTCTTTTCTACAACCTGCACACGTTCCAAACACTGGATTGTATACCGGGTGTGCACGCATGCAGTGTGTTTCTTCACTTGGAAAAAAAATGCACGGGTTTTCCAATCAGAAAGTATTATGATTTGGTTTTCATTGTCATACTTTGCCCGGCACAATATCGGCTTTTTGAAAATATAGACTCATGGCTGTTTTAAGGTTTGCCGGTTGCACCAGTGGTAGAAGTTGCATCAGCGGCATGGTTAATGTCGATGGGGCGTCGCTTTTTCAGTTTGCAGAAGTCGCCAACCAAATGTGCATGTCGTGGCGGTTTTTTGTTTTGACTGTCACTGTATCAATGTACTGCACTGTACAAATACTTGTTACACGATTAAAAATTAGTGGCAATAATGTATTTTATGTAGTCAAAACCTCGATAGTTACTGCTATTTGCGTGAAGAAACATTGCGTGCGTGCCACACCCTGTAGCTTGTGTAGAACTGACCGGGTGTGCAGAAAGACCAAGTGTTTATATCTGTCCGCACACCCAAACAAACAGTCAATTCTGTTTTTTGCGTTGATGAAGAGTGAAATCAGCGTGCGGAGTGCGCAGAAGTTTGATGTTTGTTCGAACACAGTCGCACGCGTTTCTCGTTGCGCACAAACATTGCAGCATTTCACCGAGTGTGAGCAATTGCTGCACAGGCACAGCACAGACACAGTTGCTGCACCGCTTTGGCGAGAGTGACTCATCCGTTTCTCTGCAGTATGTTTTCGTTGCACACGTCAATGCAAGATAAGGCCATTTAAAAAAGCGTCAGATATTCAGACGAAAAAAAATAGTCAGACAGAATTGGAGTTTGTCGTCCACAATCCACAGCGGTTGAAGTTTACACTCGACGACACCTTGGATTGTTCACATGAAATTTAATAAAACCCTTAAATTTGAAAGTCATTGATTCCGCTGAGTTTTTTTTGTTTCAGGGGTGAATTCAAAATACATTGCAGCGCCGTGTGTTTTGTTTAGAAAATATCAAAACGAACCCGTATGGCTTGAACAAACAGACAAGGTCGGCCCTCCTGTTGTGTGAGTGTGCGATGTCAAAAGCGTGTATTTTTTCAATCAGTAGTCCTAAGCGACGGCCAGTCGGCAACAAATTGCTCGCAAAGTCAGGCAATTCTTGTTGTCAGACTGAAAAATCCAATAAAACACATTTAAGCAAATGTTTGCTTGCCGCCATCGCTAAAAATAGACTATGGATCGTCTGTCTCTGAACACACCGTTGAAACGAGTAAATTGAATGTTTTTTATTGCAAGCGTTGAACCACATTGGTGGATCTCAAGCACAAACAGTTCACACCAAATTCTAAAAAAAAGTCCGACAAACTACTGCACTTCTTGAACAAATACTCTCAACAAAAAGCTGAGGACTTGCGAGTGTGTGTGCAAAGGCGGTTGTTCATTTGCTGAGTCCAGAGAGAACAGCATGACTTCAAACAGCTCATCATCGGTGTTGCGTGTGATTTGGACTCTCTGGCCACCGTTCATCAATGCCTGTGCCAAGCTGACGGCGCTCCGTTCAACGCCGCAGTGCGCGTATCCCGGATTGTACGCGGAAATTGTGGCATTGATCTTGAATCGACTGAACGTTGACTATCAACTGATCGATATGGACTTCAACAATCATACAAATCCGAGTGCAATGGGCCTTATGGACGCGATTAAAATGGTGCAGAATGGCGATGCAGACACCGTTGCGTTCCTAGCAAACAATTATCCAAAATACTACCCTGGAAAACCGACGGTGCCAATCGCCAGTGCAACAAATCGGTTCGTTGCCGTCGCACAGCGCGCCGCACTGACCGATAATCAAAGCCACCGTCTTTTTGGAGTGTCATTTGCATTCTTGGAGGTAAAGAAACACACACGCAGCACACAACAGCGGATTCCGAAAATAGTCTATGGTTCCATTGCAGGTGTACGACCTCAGTGCTATGGTCTCCATTGGTGTGTTGGTTTTGAGCGCTAAAATATACGCTGCTTTGTTGCGGCACAACACAAACAAAAATCGTTGCAGTATTCACGATCATTGTGACCGAAAGTTGTCCTTTCAGGTACAATTAGATTTGCAGGCACGCAACGCACACCACGCGAAGGAACTGAATTGCGCGATGTGTGGAAATAAAGACTACAATTTTCTTGCAGCCACCAAAGCATAGAGCACATTTGTTCAGTGCTGGTCTCGTTTGGATGAGCTTTTTCGTGGCACTGTTCATTGGACTGTATCGTGGCGGTCTTCTTTCTCAGCTGATCATCAAGCCACCAAGAGAGAAGTTTTCAGATTTTCAAACTTTGTTGCAAGGCTTAAAAAACGGTCAACTAACATTGGCGACCTTTGAAGTCCTTATGCAACGGCTATCACAGCAAAGCGACAATGCGGCATTGAAGACCGCTGCTGAGGACATTAGGAATCCGCCGGTACTGCTGGCCTTGAGAGATGACACCGTGCAGCAGTTCTTGGCAAACACGTGGGCAAAGGGCGACAGCAAACATGCCTTTCTGGCCATTGATCACTCGATGAACAGTTATTTCTCTCGTTTTTGCGACACTTATAAAGTTTGAGTCTTTGGCTTTTTTTGCAGTGGTATTTTTGGTATGCGCCATGGTGCCACAAGGATGATGCGAATTCGCAGGTTAATCTGCCTGAGTTGGGGTCCTACCAGCTGGGCATGCAGTTCGGAGAGCACGTGGCCGACGAGCTGGTCGGTCGTGCGGACGCCGTGATCGCGTCGTTGTCGGCAGTGCTCGAGGCGACACACGCGCGCTACGAGGCACGCCTGAGGCGCAAGCACTTTGCGTGCACACGACACAGCGACCAGCGCACACACCCGCTGTCCATGCTCGACTTGTCTGGCGTATTTGCACTGCTCGCTGCTGCGTTCACTGCTGCTGCTTTGCTGGTCGTTGGCGAACTTTTGCTCGGCTGGATTTCGCTTGCGCCAAACAACACAGACGTCCGTCGTCAACACATCACACTGTCATCAATGGTCCAATTGTAGTGGCAGTTTATTTGGTAACAATGTCGGCCGGTCACAATTCGATGATTTTGTGTTTGCTGCAAAGCACTTGAGAGGTGCAAAATGAAATCGCTTGTAACGACACTGACAGTGGTGTGTACCCTAATCACTAATCACAGTTACAGTGCACAGTCTCTCTGTAAATTTTACACAATCGACCGATTGCCGGCGCTTTGGGATTTTTTTCAAAAATATGTTTTATTGTTTTTGCACAAATAAAGAACCTCCTGCATCTTTTACACGCCCAAAAAAAGAGCAGAACAATTGGGTGTCAGAAGGCATCAATTTGGGACTGAGTAAGTTTTAGAAACCGCGTTTCGATCTTTTGATATCGCAACGATACGACGTGGATGTTTTCATCTTGACTCGATCGAAAAACGTCAAATTTACGATATGATTGCCATAAAAATTTAAAAATTATAGTTAGGCAGTTTGTCCATGAAAATTTTGGAATGTGAAACATTTCAGATTTTTTTGTCTGTGAAGTGAATCTGTCTTTTAATGAAATTCTCTGCCCAAAAAAGACAAAGCCTGATGAGCGTGAGGAAGTCAGGTATATTAGCCAATCGCCATTATTTAATAAATGTATGACCTTTTTTTAAACGTGTCCCACTGAAATAACGTCATGTGCCTCCAAACATGCGCTTGTCGTTCACAGCAAACCAGATTTTCCGTTTAGCCGATTTATTTCTGTAAACAATTGGTGAATGTCGGATCAGTCACATCAAACTGACATTTTAGTGCCTATACTTTGACAAACGGGCGTTTTTAAAGCAAATGACGTCATTTTAGCCCGGACACGTTTGAATAAAACCACAATAGGTATTGTTCATTCATTGAACAAGTGCAAACTCTAAAACTGCTACTCAACAAATTGCTCAACAAATTTTTGAGCTACTACTAGTAAGTAAAATAGCTAGCTCAAACTTAGCATTTCACGATTTTGGTGGTGGTAGCTAACAGTGGTAGCCAAGCAAAATCGTGAAAAAGACACAGCTTTGTTAAACTACCAGTTCAAGCTAACAAATTGGTTGAGTACCCTGTTCTCAGCGAATAACGAAAATCTAGCTGATAGTGGTAAACTCAAAAATTATTGGCAGTGGATCGTTAATTGAAACAGCAACGTTGCAGCTGATAATTGGAATTCAACTTTGTGTAGCATTCGAAGGAGTGCGGGGGCGCACGTGAATCACGTGATTTCTGCCGTTCAATCGGTTGTCACACTGAGACAAGTCTGGATCCAGTCGCCACTGCCTGTACTACGAATTGGATACCATAAAAATACTGCCAGCCAAATTTTTTGATCCGTAATGTGTAACTTTGTACAAACCTATCAATCCAAAATTTAAACTCGTGGTGGCCGTGCGACAGCACAATGCGACACGCGTGAGCATTTGTGTAGTCATTCTGTTTGCGATACATAGGAATCAGCTGGTTCCAGTTAACGAACGAGCCAGTCAAGTACACCTGAAAAATATGCGCGATAAAACACTCTAAACCTTGCTTAGTCACAATTTTCTCGTTGTCTTAAGACAAAATTTATTTCAGTTGTCTGAACGTGACGATGCATGTCAGAGCATAAGTCGTTTCAAAACTTTCAAAAACTTTTGGTTGCTGGCTTTATTATTATTTTTTTAAATTATACGCGCGCCGGTTCCGGAAACCCGAAGGTACCAAACTCCGGCGGAGACGGGCAATACTGCCCCGAGCCCAATTTTACCCTCGGCTCAGGAGGGAATAGACCATTAGATGTTCGTTGGTCACTCTAATTTTCCACGAGTATGTCTTGTCCACAGCGAGGTTCGAACCCGGTACCTACAGAACTGTAGGCCGAAGTTCTACCGCTACGCCACGGACGCGACCGCTACGCCACGGACGCGACTTACTTATTTTCTCGCTTACTTGGTGGCCGCCGTGGCGCCAGACGAATCGAACCATGCGATGGCCAATGTGTTCACACTCGGCACAGTCCGTGCGACGGCCGCCGATCGCTGGCGCAAACGTGCTACTGAGAACCTGAACGATGCGGCCAGTGTCTCTGCCAGTTTTGAGGACGTTTACAGCAAACACGCCGCACTTTACCCGTGTTTCAACTTTAGGCACGACCGTTCTGCTGCGGGCGAGCGCTGCTGGCTGAGGCTGATCGCACGTTGCAGGCGCATGCTGCTGGCTGCTCTGGAGCACTGGTGACGACTGACGTGACTGTGACGCCTGTTGTGTGAACAAATGCTGCTTCGAATGCTTCAAAGCAACCTATTGAATGCACTTTTCTCCCGGGAAAGATTGGTCTTTGTGAGTAATTATTGAAATCGCGTTAGATGATGTTGCACGACCGTGTTTTCCTTTGAGTAACGTTCGAACGCCAGCATCACCGGTTCGACCGGGTGATTTTCAGGCGACGTTCGTTTTTCGGCCGATATGATGATGTGCGTGAGTTCGTTCGTGATTGGCTCCGTCATTTTCCTCGTTATCTGAATGCTTTGTGCATTGAATTTTGCGACAGACGTTTATGTGTCATATTATTGGAAATTGTCGTATCTCTGGTCTTTTAATTTAAAAATTTTAACTTTAAAATTTTTTTAATAAAAATTGCCGTTTTCGACATTATCTGGTGATTTTTTACGTCAGCTGGCGTTTTTAACGCCGATTTTTTTACAGTGATTAGTGGTGGTCATGAATTGGTTTCCTTCCTTTTCATTTGTTGCCCCTGTCGGCACGTGGCTCCGCCTCCTCCCTCCAGCTGATTGATTGAGGCATAAACCTGACTGACCGACCGTGTTCTTTTTTACGAATGACACGATTCACGGGAAACCCAAAAAAAGTTATATGATGTGACAGAACAGCTAAAAAATCTGTTCTTGTGAGGCTAGGGTTGTTAAAAAAACAAAAATCGCCATTTTTGTTTTTTTAATGCTCTTGAAAATCAAAGTTGTGCTAAATCAATCAGGGCTGGGAGTCCGAAGAACCACATTTGATGTGCAAGCGCCTCGATAGAATCCCGTATGGCGAAACTTTACAGATTTTGTTTTGGTGACCTCATACCTCATACTTTCCAAACCGTTATCATGCCTCTTCTTACGTTTTGAACCTTCAAACCCACTAATTATTCCCCAACTCAAGTGAAAGAAACCTTACTGGCTTGAAATTCAATCAATTACAATGACGACGCCACGACATGACACGAAACAGCAACCAAACAAAGTAGCGCTTGTATACGGTGCAGCTCGGACGCTCAGAATTCAAATTCACAATGTAAGGCGAAATGTCACATTGGCTTTATCGGAAATATTAAGCCAAGCTTTGCGACACTCAAAAACTTCATTCCAGAAGTTGTTCAAGCCCAACATCAATGGGTAAAACGCAAAACGGTTCAAAATCGACTGCTGGCGGTTGTGCAAGGTACAGTAAGCCCAAAGAAATTTTTTTTGTGGAACTTCAAAAAATTGCCAAAAATAAAGTTTTCAGAGGATATTAGAGCAGGGGTCGAAATGGAGGGAGGTTATTGGGGGTGTATCCCACAACCAGATCAACACCCCCTTCTGGAAAAACACCCTCCACCCCTTAAATTTTGGCAAAAATACACCCTCTCCCAAATTCGACCTTCCCAAACCCCATCCGTTTTTCATTGAAAAATTTGCAATAAAAATGCGGGTGTGGTGGGGGTGGCACCCCCGCCCCCCACAAATCGATTAGCATCCGGCGCACCCCCTAGCAGGCGACCGGGGGTCCTCCCCCCCCCCCCCCCCCAAGTTTTGGCCCCCTCCCCCAAGATATAGTCCCCTATACTATAAATGTCGGCACTAGCATGCCTACCCCGTCCTAAAATCAACATTTGAAAATCTTATTTTTGACTTTTGATGTTTCAAAACAAAAACCTTGTGCGTTGCTGGCGAATCGAAAATGGAATTGGAGTCTCGTTGTGTGGGCGATTCGAGAGATGATGATGACGACGACGACGAATCCACATTGGTGAGGATAGAATAGTTGGACATCTTTTAGTTTTGATTTGAACCGTCGGATGATGAAAAAAATTGCACTAAAGACAGTGATGTTTGCTTGAGGCCTGTTTAAGACCACATTTTGGCCGATGACCTATTATTCTGAAATCCATAAAGAGGCCCGAGCACGCGAGCTTCATTTTTGAGCAATAACGATGATGAGGGGGGAAGGGTAGGGTGCGTACCCCCTAGCACAAAGTTGCGCCTCGTGGGGGTGGTATTGATAAAAACTACAGATACGCACCCGATTTTGGGTCGGGTCCAGATCAAAAATCCGTTGATAAAACTACAAACCCGATGT
>JASANC010003651.1:0-41469 GCA_030248135.1 Theristus sp. LFF4_11
TAAAATCAAAACGGCTACCTCAACCGATCGGAATGTCCGCTGTCAAATTGTGTCGTATTCGCATGCGCGTGTGTTTGTTGATGTTTTGTGCCACATTGGCGTGTCTCACTCAACCGAGTGCAACGTCTCCAGACACCCCCCCCCCCCTCTACCTCTTTTCGAGCGCCAGGCCCAGCAGCGACCACGGTTGCTTCGAGCACTTTGCCTTGCGCCTTCTCAGGCAGCATGATGCCACCCTTTGTCGTTGTCTCGGGCAACAGTTTCTCAACCAAAATGCGGTCGAATAGCGGCTTGAAGTTCTTCAAATGCATTTGAGCTGCCTGAAATTTGACACGTAATTGGTGACTTTTTTATTTGTTCGCGCGCCGGTTCCGGAAACCATTTAAGGTACCAAATTCCGGCGGAAACGGGCGAAACGGACATGAATACGGTTGTTAAACAAAAAACCTTTTTAATTAATGAAAAACGATTTTTTTATTCAAAACTTTTCCCTGACCAAAGATGCTCTGAAAGCGTATGCTCTGAAATGTTTGGCAGACTTTTTGAAAAGTTTTACAAAAAGTGTCTTTGACATTACATTTTGAGCATGTCAGCAGGCACAAAATCGACTGATTTTGGACTGTTTTACCGATTGATTTTAAGCTTGAACAACTTTGGGAATAAAGTTTTGAGCGTCGCTTGGCTCAACATTTCCGATGGAGCCAAGGTAACATTTTGCCTCACATTGTGAATTCTGAGCATCAGAGCTGCATCGTCTGCAAGAGTTACGTTTTGTTGCTGTGTCGTGTCGCAAAACGCAACGTCGCAGTTACGATAAATTTAAAAAATCGCGCAGACCAAAAAGTGCGACGCAAAGCAGATTGTTGTTGTTGTAAGCATGAAAATGAAAACGACAACTCACAAGTCTTCTGACCGTGAACAGCACCATGTTTGCGATCTTTTCAGCAACTGCTCGTCCACCAAGTTCACGCCCACAAAAAGTGAAATGAAACCACAACAAGATGAGAGACGCGGCACGGGGAATGCTTTTGGCGGAGAGTCAATAAAGCCCGTTTGATCAATGTGTTGTGTGTTGGGTGACAAAATCAAACGTCAGCAGCTTTACTCAGATGATTGAAGGCTGAAATTCTGAAAGGAAAACAGATATTCTTCGAGTTCGATTAAGTTTGCGATTGCGACACAACGTTTGTACATGAACCGAGAAAAAAAGCAAAGCAAAGAATCAAACAAGAAAACCAAGAAAAAAGGCACGGCGGCAAAACAAGAAAAACAAAACCCTAAAGCTTCATTACTAAAGCGCACGCGCACGGCATTGGCATGCTCATGCTCATGATCCACTAGCGCGCGTGCACACGCTCCGGCCCCAATAAGAACTTGTTCAAAACGCAATTGTTCTGACATCTTCCTTCTCCAAAAGGCTTGGCTTAGGTTAGGGTTAGGTCAGGATTATGTTTAGCTTTGAATTAGGCTTTAGGATTAGGTTTTGGTTTAGGCTAGTTTAGGCAACGTCTGCCAACATCAGTGGTTTGTTTTAGTACGACAGGCCAACCAACAAAACGCCGTTCCTCTCGTGCTGAAGCTGACCAATCAGCATAAGGAACAGCGGCTGGCTGATGCAAACCGGTTTCTCAAAAAATGTTCTCGAACATTCCAAAACAGTCTGGCAACAACAAGCAGGCTGCAGGTTCCATTCTATTTCCAGCAGTACGCTCGTTTTTGCGAATGGCGTAGGGTTGTTAAACAAAAATGAAAATTTTTTTTTAAAAAAAAAAAGTGATTAAAAAAAAAACAAAAATGCCGATTTTTTTTTTTAAAAAAAAAAATTCGAAAAATTTTCTTCTGATATGCTCTGAAAACCTCAATTTTGGCAAAATTTTTCGAAAGTTCAACAAAAATTTTCTTTGATTATACCTCGTAAAACCTTTAGCAGTCGATTTTGGGCCGTTTTACCGACTGATTTTAGGCTACGACAACATCTGCGATGAAGTTTTTGACCGTCCCAAAGCTTGGCCTACCATTTCCGATGCAGATAAGGTGACGATTCGCCTCGCAGAGCGTCCGATTGTGCTCGCTGCTCCGTTTGCAAGCGCTACGTTGTCTGGTTGCTTGCTGCTTCGTGTCGTGTCGTCGCAACACCATCAGAAGAATTGATCGAATTTCAAGGCGGTATGTTTGTCTTCACTTTAGCATTAGTTTAGCTGGGGACAATTAGTGACGTTTTGGAGGTCAAAACACAAGAAGAGGCATGGTGACGGTTTGGAAAAGGGGTAATTGAGGTCACCAAAACAAAATCTGCAAAGTTCCGTCATATGGGAGTCATTCGGGAGGCACTTGCATATCATATGTGGTTCTTCGGACTCCCTGATTGATTTAGCACAACTTTGATTTTTGAAATTTTTTTTTTTTTAAAAAATTTTTTTTTTTTTTTTAAAAAAACAAAAATGACGATTTTTGTTTTTTTTAACAACCCTAGAATGGCGCTTGCATTTTTACCAAACAAACATTTTCAGCAAAAGGCAACGTTCGCTCGCTCGCACGTCGCACCAATTGTGTTGAAATAAAATTCGTTCAGGACTCAGCTCAAGTGCAATCAATTTCGACAGCGCCGAACGCCGAAATCCAAGCAAGAAGAACAGAAGAACACGACGTTGGAACAAGCGCACCAAGGAGGCCATTTATTTTTTTGTGTCACAATCAACACCAACAACATGCTTCGTTCGCCCGCCGTGTTTCGATCGTTGGTTGGCCGTGCGCCACGGAATCCAAGGCTGACGCGCGGCTATGCGGCTAAACAGCTGAAGTTTGGTGCTGACAGCAGACAAGCGATGCTTGTTGGTCAGTCAGTATCAGTATGCTCATTTGTGTTGCTTCTTCAAAAGTTCAAACCGTTTCAACTTTCTTTTCTATTGCCCAGAACTATTGAACTTCTTAACTCAACGCAAGTTCAACGCTCAATTGTTTTTAAATTGCAGGTGTCGACAAGCTGGCCGATGCTGTCGCGGTCACCATGGGCCCAAAGGTGCCTTATATTTCCCAGTCCATTGGCTTTTGTTCGCCGCCAAACGTTCAAATGTTGCGAAATTGTCATTATTTCATTCCAGGGTCGAAATGTGATCATCGAACAAAGCTGGGGCAGTCCGAAAATCACGAAAGACGGCGTTACTGTTGCAAAAGCCGTCGAATTTGAGGATAAATGGCAACAAGTTGGCGCCAAACTGGTGCAGGTACAGCGTGTAAAGAAATTAAGGATGCTCAGTCAGTTGTATGATTGAAGTTTCAAAATTCACGCAGAAGATGTTAATAAAAGTAAATGTGTTTTCGTTGTGAAGGATGTTGCGAACAACACGAATGAAGAAGCGGGCGACGGCACAACGGCAGCGACCGTGCTGGCGCGCAGCATTGCCCGCGAGGGATTTGAGCGCATCAGCAAAGGCGCAAATCCGATTGAGATCAGGTGCACTTTGGCGATACTTTTTCCATTCCGTGTTGTTCTGTATGATTGGATAAGGAACACTTCACTATATAGAACAAAATCTATTTCAGACGAGGTGTTATGATGGCTGTTGATGCGGCTGTTGATCATCTGAAGAAGATCTCGAAGGAAATCAGCACCAGTGAAGAAATCGCCCAGGTCGGGTGTTTTTGTCGCGCTTTTGTCAGTCTTTCAATGATGAAAAAATACAGAAAACTGTAGTTTTGGTACCAAAAAGTCCATACCGTCGACCACCAGCATCAGTTTTCAGGTGGCCACAATCTCTGCAAATGGTGATAAAACGATCGGTGATCTGATTGCGAAAGCAATGGACAAAGTGGGCAAGACTGGTGTCATCACAGTCAAGGTAGGCAATGCAAACTGTGGTGTCTTTGGCAAACGTTGTCGCCATCATTTGCGCTGTTTTCAACTTTTTTTGTAAAACTTGCAGGACGGAAAGACGTTGCACGACGAGCTCGAGCTGATTGAAGGCATGAAATTCGATCGCGGCTTCATTTCTCCGTATTTCATCAACACAGCGAAAGGTAACATAAAAATGATAATATCGTCTTTTCAAACAAAACAAATGATAGTAACAGTCGTGGGATTGAATTTTTGATCGTAAATATTGCATCTCTTTCACGCACGAATATTTTCAGGCGCAAAATGCGTTTTCGACAACTGTCTGATATTGTTGAGCGAAAAGAAGATCAGTTCTGTTGAAGTGCGTTTGCCAGTGATTTTTTTATTTTGAAATTACGTTCATCCAGCAGCTTATCTTGTTGATGTTTGTTGCAGGAAATGGTGCCAGTGCTGGAGCTTGCCAACAAACACCGAAAACCGCTGCTGATCGTTGCAGAGGACGTTGACAGCGAGGCGCTCACCACACTCGTCTTGAACAGGTGCGCCGTTTGGCAATGTGCATCACGATCGTGTTGGTGCTGGTGAATTAGTGCAACAAGCGGTGGTTCTTGCTGTTTTGTCAGTTTCCTGCGTTTGAATCAATGAAAAAAAAACAGCTGATCTTTTCCAGTTCACTATCTACTTCAAATCACACGTTACAGATTAAAAGTTGGCTTGAAAGTGTGCGCCGTGAAAGCACCTGGCTTCGGTGACAACCGCAAGAATTCGCTGGTTGACATGGCCATTGCCACGGGTGGCACCGTAAGTGGACTCTGCTTTTTTGGATCAGTGCCTTGGCTTTTCCTTCTAAAAGTCTCAGGAATGCAACTGAACCTTTGTTTTGCATAGCGGTTTCTGATGGCAAACACTGCGCGGCGCGTGAATAATCAATGACATAAACCAAGGACGCAGAGTCTGCAACAAAATGCTTACTTCTTCACCAACTACGTCCTTGTGGTTTTTTTCATACGTGCACAGAAGACAGATTACCGATTACTACCAATGCAGCAACTGTGTGTGTAAAAGTCACGTGGCACAACCTTGCACCATGCAGTGTTTTTGTTTGTGTACGTTCGTTCAGGTGTTTGGGCAAGAAGGGACTGACCTGAAAATGGAAGACGTGCAAATTGGTGATCTCGGTGAAGCGGAGGAAGTGACCGTCACAAAAGATGACACGCTCATTCTCAGGGTTGGTAGCCATTCGGTTTTGTTTCGAGACACATTATTTTGCGGCGCTTGTTATGGTTTGTTGGAGCTTCAAGGTTGCTTTGAGAGTGGGAATGAATGAAGAAATCCAAAAGGTCGTGTGTTGTGCAGGGCAAAGGCAAATCGGAAGACGTCTCGAGGCGCGCGGAGCAGCTCAAGGATGAGATCGAAGAGAGCACGTCTGACTATGAGAAGGAGAAACTGAACGAACGTCTCGCTAAGCTGTCGAATGGCGTTGCGTTGTTGAAGGTATTATTTTAATTTTATTTGATGCCCGCCACACCGATTTCAGAAACCCTAACACTGAAAAAATGCGGATTTTTTCAAATCAAGTTTTCGACAAGTTAGGTTCGTTCGAATCGTCTCGTCCAACTGACTTCAGCTAGACTATTTTCAGAGCGATCCGGTAAACTGTAAGAGCGCAAATCGTGTTTTATTGACGTTTTGCCCATTTCATAGCGGGAAAGGTGCATTTTCAAACCGAAAAAGTCAGTCGAATCGAAAAACATGGAGTACGACGGTCAAAATTATCAAATAATGATAAATAGCAAAGTACACAAGGAAGTTTGAGAGCTTTCAAGAAATCCGCCAAAATCGAATTTTTAAATTAAAATAAGTTTTTTTTTTAATTTGAAAAAAAAACTTACTGAAACGAGAGAAAAATTCAAACCCACAACACTGCCCGTGGGCTAATTCCATGGCCACCTGCGGGGGGTAGTCTCTAAGACCCGCTCTGTCCTGGGTGTGCACTCACTAATTTCGGTTTTGGTGCCCCACATCCCTGGTCGCTGCATTCCCAACGCGCAGCGAATTGGAAAGTTTTTTTGATGAAAACCAGTGTGGTATTTTTGAGTGGAGAGCCACACTGGCGGCACCGGTGGGGATGGACGAACCCGCCGCCTTCGGGTTGAAGGCGACCCATGGAGGCAGACGTACTGTTGCTTTTTCAACGTGTCTAACCGAAATGATTTCTATCGTGCTGTGAAGCATCCGCTTGTAATGCAAGCAACCCGGGGACATTCAATTTGATAATACGTTAGATTGATTACGTCAGAAATGCATGAACTGGTGAAGTACACTGAATTTCTAGTGCCTGGTCTGGGCATGAGAGACGAGCTTTTTACGGCAAATTACGCCATTCGGGTGTTCTAAACGAATTGACGGTAAATCTGGAAGTAAAAAAACAGTGGCTCTGAGTGACTGCACTATTTCCAGGTCGGCGGCTCGTCTGAAGTTGAGGTGAATGAGAAGAAGGATCGTGTGACGGACGCGTTGAATGCAACCAAGGCTGCGGTGGAGGAGGGGATCGTGCCCGGCGGGGGTGTGGCGATGCTGCGCTGCCTCGGTGCACTCGACGCGCTCAAGCCTGCCAACGACGATCAGAGGACCGGTCGGAGCATCGTCAATGCCATTCTCTAACCACACTGGTGTTCACCGCTTTTCCACATGAAACCTGCTGGATTGCTATACTGCAGTTTTCTAGTCGCCTTCGATGCAGTCCAGTGCGCAGGCCCGACCAGTTTCCAATTGCCCATAATGGTCCGTGCCAACTTGTGCTGCGCAGGCATCGAGATCGTAAAGAAGGCGATGCGCCAGCCGGCGTTCACGATCGTGCGCAACGCGGGCATCGAGGCGTCGCAGGTGATTGAGAAGCTGCTCGCCAGTGACCAGCTCGCCTACGGGTTCGACGCGCTCGCCAACGAGTACGGCAACTTGAACGACAAAGGCATCGTCGACCCGACCAAGGTGGGCGCCGCGTTTGCATGCTGCCTTTGGTCGACTCACGCGCACTGCAGTGTCACATGTTGTTGTTGTTGTTTGTTGTTTGTTGTTTGTTGCCTTTTTTATCCTTGCCCAACGCCCTTGGGGAAAGGCATTGTCGCAATTTTTTATTGTCCACCACATGGGCTGCGACGTTGGAAGCAGTTTTTCTGCTATAGAAGGTGGGCGTTGGGCAAGCTGCGCTGGTATGCATGGGCGCGATGTCATTAAGTTCCTCGCCACCGGAACAACAATCTTGTGAGTCAAGAAAGCCGACGTTTATGCTGCCGAACCATTAAGCCCCACGCAACCCGGGGCAGCCGAGTGGTCACGAGCGGATTCGAACCCAGGCCTTCCGATTGGAAGTCCCAAGTGCTATCCACTCAGCCACTCAGCCGGCCTGCAGTGTCACATTGCCGTGTGCTGCGGTTGATGGCATGCCAGTTGTTGCAGCGTTGCCATGTGCAGTTTTCTCTTGTGCAGGTGATCCGAACGGCGCTGCAAGACGCGGCCGGTGTTGCGTCGCTGCTGTCGACCGCAGAGTGCGTCATCACGGAGGTGCCCAAGAAGGAGGACGCAGGCATGGCTGCTGCTGGAATGGGCGGCATGGGCGGTATGGGCGGCATGGGCGGAATGATGTAGGCACACACTCGTTTGTTATTTGTTGAGTTGGTGGGCAAGTCCATGCGGAACCATCCTCTGCCGCGTTTTTGTTTCCATCATGTTCTGTTTTTGAGTTTATCTGTTTCCTTTACCGGTAGTGATTTCCGATTTTCATCTTGTGACGCAGTCATGCACTCCAGTCAATGAAGCTCGGTGTTTACAATTTCTCGTCAAATTGTTTTTTTCTTGTGAAGTCTTGTGTTTTTCTTAAATTTTTTCCCCAACTTGTTTTCACCAGTCAGTGTCCGGTTTTCGGCATTCTTGTCACACATTGTTGAAAATGTTCGTTGCTGCTTCGTTGTTGTTTGTTCATGTTAGTTTTTCGTATTAGTTTTTTTGAGACAGAAAGAAATGACAATAAATAAAACAATTTGGTTCATCAATTTATTTATAACTTTTCAAAATTCAAAATCAAACGAAAGCATGATTTTCTAGCGAATTTATGCTCCAACCAACACAATGTAATAATAAAGCACAGATCATCACCCATGAAACAATCAACCGAAAAGCAAATAAAGCAACAATGCTCATACGTCTGAATCAATACTGAGAGAGGAGATTCACGTGGCAGTGTGCACCAAACAATCTACATTGATTTAGTAAGACAAATCGAGCGGGCTGTGGGGCATTTAACATAAAAAATAGCAGGAGGCAAGTTTGAAAAATACAGAAAACTGGGTCAACTATGATTTTCCATATCGGATTTGTTGCACCGCGATAATTTACCGAAGGCAAAGAAGCGTTTGAAATTCAAATTGTGCAATTTATGAACCAGAACAATTCGATGTCGATCGCTACAGTTCAATGTCGCGATGCAACAAATCGCTTGACGCAAAACAGTTTCATACGTTTGACGAGACAACGACGCCAACAGGCTGAATCAGACAAAGGTGGGCAGTGCTAGAGCCACAGTAATGCAAGCTTAGTTGAATTCACTCTATGACAAAGCAGTGACTTTTGAATTCTAATCAGTGCAACATGTTTTCATGCTCACAAAACAAATCTATGACCCTCAAAAAACAAACTACTAACGAGTTTTGGAAGCGCAGTAACAGACAACAAAAAAGTAACACCAATAATCACGTGAATCTGTATCTTCAGAGAAAACAATCATCAAAAATCGCATTATACTTTACAAGTTGACTATGGCTGTAAAATGACTTCGACGTTTTTAAACGAATAAGAGTCACTGAAAAAGCCAAACTCACCAGATGACACAAAAACGTTGTGATAATTTATAAATGACCATTTACACCATAAATCGATCGTGAACGTCGTTACAAGGCCATTTTCTCCAGAATCGGCAAGATGTGGTCAAAGTGCGGGCGTCGCCCAGGGTCTTCGTTCATGCAGATGTTGATCAGTCGAGTCATCGATCGAGACGTGCCCGGCGGAATCGTGATTCGCAAACCTTCCAGCGCAATCTGCAACATTCGATAGCGTTTCATGCTTTTTTGTATCAAAGACAGCAATACTAGTTTGAAGACAGTTATGATACGATGACAAACACACGCAGACACACATGCGATATTACAGCAGCAGTCGTGTCACCGTGTCTGTGCAACATCACAGTGTTGTATGTTCAAGAGCAATGCTCCACGACCAGTGGCATGGCAAGCACCCCACAGAAATGAATGCAGTTTAACTGAGTATTTACAAAGCAGCATGCCAATCGGTGTGTTCTTTTCAATTTTGTGTTCAAGCGTCAGAAACAGCGCCTGCATCTCAGGTGTTGCGGTGTGATCGACTGTACCTTCATGCCAATCTCCATTGGGCTCATGTCCGCGAACGGCACCTCTCGAGTGCTCAGCTCCCAGAGAATCACGGCAAAGCTCCACATGTCTGCGGCACGAATGTTCGCCTCCTCTGGCTTCTTCAGCAGTGCTGCAAATACGAATCTCAACTAAATGTTCATTGTTTGGTAAACTTTTCCGACAGAAGAAAACAAGGCAGACACCGCTGCTTGGGAGCACGCAAAACGCCCACGAGCAAGCAACCAATCGCCGCACCTTCCGGCGCCTGCCATCCGGGCGAGTAGAGACGGCCGCGCTCCTGGAACGAGAACTTGGTGTCGGCCATGTTGATCTTGGCAGAGAGGTCGTCGTCGATGACGACATGCTTGCTCGTCACGTACATCCGAGGGATCACCGGATCGAGCGCGTGCAGGAACGACATGCCACGAGCTGCGTCGATCGCGAAACGCATCGCTTGCTGCTGGTCGATCACCAGACCTGCAACACCGTAATGGCACCTTCCACTTCGGTTGCAAGATTCAATGCGCGCACAGATAGGGAAACAGTTTCGTGCATAGGAGGCAGGAATTCAAAATTACGTAAAAATTGAAACTAGTTTCCTTTCGACGTCTGCAAACGCACGGAACCCAAAAAAACGATAATTCATTTTTCAAATAGTCAAAAAAGTCGTTTTTCAAACAATCAACACTTATTGCGCGAATGGAGTTTTTGTGTCGGTTCAGTTAAAATGTGCACTATATTGATTCTGTTGTTCTGGTTTAATCGGCACGTTTCAGTGTCAGGCACAAGCAAGCAAGGCACTGCAGAGACACGCTGAAAGCACCCATGACATTTGTGGACCCCGTAAACACGCACTGGTCTGTTCGTGGAGCACGTTGTAGAGTGAGCCGTACGGCGCGAACTGCGAGATGACGACCAGGTTGGGAGGCTGGTTGCAGCACGCAAGCACCGGTTGCACGTTCGGGTGCGAGAATATTCTGAATGCAACGGACAAAGTACGCAGCAGCTGCTGTTGCATTTAATACACCATGGCAAGACACCAATGAACGTGCGATTTGCTGGTCTCCAGCAGTGCACGTACCTCAACCGCGGGAACTCCTCCTGGAAGTCCCTTGATATGCGTGCTGTGACTTCCTTCAGTGTCAGTATGCGTGCCACGATCTCATTTCCCTGCCATTTTCCCTTCCACAGCTCGCCAGAGTGCGACTCAGCGATTTTTGTCGACAAATTCAACTGTCCAATGTCGATGCCAGCGTAGCGTGACAGCGTCGCATCACGCGTGCGTGTTTTCGTGCCCTTCCACGCGCTGTCCTTCCACGGCGTTTTCTTGCTTAGATCTTGACCGCTCTGCGCACCCATTTCTGAAAGGTCATGATTGTTTTCCCTATGGTGCACGTACACACTGCTTCTTGAATAACACAAAATATTTCTAGCACTTGTTTCCAATCACCTTGAATTGTTTTTTGAATGTGCGGTCGACAAATGTCAACGGCGGTTTCGTTGTATTTGTTGCATATTGACAACTGCGCACCGGCGGTGATCAAATCCTACACGCAAATGACGCAAGCACATGTAGACATGCCATTAAGAAACGCCACTAATCTGAACAAGCTCAATTGACACACATGACACTACCAATGATCGTCTCACCTCAGCAATGCTTTCGTACCCCCAGAAGCAGGCGTAATGCAACGGCGTGTTGCCGTGTTCGTTGGCAGCGTTCACATCCGCTTTTCGCGCCACCAATCGCTGAACAGTTACACAAACCATGAGTCATTTATACAGACCTTCAGGGCGGTCAACAAGTCCTGGCTCCGGTAAGCTGGGAGAGGCAAAAATCAAGGGCAAATTTGGACAAAATTTTGGAGGTCTGGTAACAGTTAAATAAAATGTTTTTTCAGAGTGAAACGAGCATTGCATTGTTATCAAACAAGATCACAAATTCACCATAAAACGATTTTTTTCTGTTTTGGTAGGTCAGTTCTGTGCCCAAAAAACTTGCTCAATTGTGTGTTTGGCAAAATCCAGAGCAATATTCTGAAGCTGCAAAACCATTTTCGAGATAAGAGTCCTGTTTTAAAACAGTTTTAAAACCGTGAAAAGAAACCGGTTTCTTTTCACAAAATATTTAAAAAACCGTTTTTTTCATCTCTACTGGGGCCCAGTCGTGGAACCAGTGCTTGGTAATCTCCATTAGAATTGCATGTTAGAATGTGAACAAGGCAACTGTCGTACTGGCAACAGTGCACCGAGACATCGCCCGTGAACGCACCTGTACGATTTCCTTGTGTCCGTGCGCAGCAGCGAGATGCAGGGCGGTGTCGTCGCCCATGTTCGTTGCATTCACGCGCGAGCCGCGCGCCAGCAGCACATCCACCATGGTCACGTGACCTTCCTTCGCCGCCCAGTGCAACAACGAAAAACCGTGGTCATCGCTGGAAAACAAAAAAATAATAATGTTTTTTTAATATTTGAAGCACGCCCCCCCCGATTCTTCGATTATGTTTTTCGATTATTCGCTGTAGCGTGTCCGTGCATCACAGTAGAAAAACTGAAAAAGTTCGAGTGATTAAAAGACTTTACTGCACCCAATGCGCGAAACTAAAGTTGATGGGCGATTGTTTTACTTATTTCGTGTAATTATCCGTGATCTCCTTTTCAACTTAGGTTTTTAGATTTAATGCAACATCCACCCCATGAAGCCTTTTCTGCATTTTCTCGCCAAAAAATGCGAACAGCACACAACCCCAAATTCTAATTCACTTTTCTTTCAATGCCGTTCCAAAAAAAACGGAACTGTAAAAAAGCACGCTCGATTCAATCACATCGTGAATGACACACCAAGCACAGAACTACATCAATTCGGAAACAGATTACTTCTATTCAATGATGCCATGTGGCGCAATGCAACCGGAGCACGCAATGCAACGCACGTTCACTGAACACCGCTGATTTCTGCTTTGTGTATTGCGTTTTTTCGCTTTTATCACATGGTGTCTGACGCCTGGCCTGGCTGCACTAAATCGAATGAAGCCTTCAAAATCTTCCCGTATCAATGTTTTCTGCATTGTCACCGTTATAAATTAGGTTATTCGTGCATTCCAATCCATCGTACATACAGTATATTACTCCCCTATCATAGACGTTCTTCAGTAAATTAGAAAAAGTAACACTAAAGACAAAAACTGTGAATGAAAACAGGCCCGCTAAAAAAATACCAACCCAAAGAACACTACAAATACCCACAACGCATAGCAGTCATTTGCACTAAATATTGAACGAAAACAAACGAAGACGCCAACAAAACAGAACACAGCAGCAGCTTTTTAGCTGCTGTAACAAACGAGTGCAGCTAACACATGCCCCCTCCACATGTGCGATTGGTTATAAGCGACGGTGAATTGCGCGTTGCTAGCAGAGTGCTGTTGCAATCGTGTGTGGCTGTGCTGCGCCAGAGGCAATGTCTCAACGGCAAATGCCAACCCAGCATTAAACGCAGAACCAGCCCCCTCATCCTCACAGTACATTCTCAGTTTCAACGGGATTGTTGAGCAACGTGCAGTTGCTAGCTCAAAATGCGCTAGCAACTATGCTGAAAACTAACCGAAGCTGCTACACGCAAACTAACTGCTGTGGATGTGCGTCTTTTCAGAACTTTACAAGCAAATCTGACGGGGGCACTAAAAGCGAACAAACTTTGGCGATTAACCTCACTGAACAGCAAGCAAGCCAGTATCTGATAACAAGCGCACACTTTTTCAACCGAGTCCTTTTGGCACGAGTTTCAAAGTGGGTGGCTTGAAGAAAAGTTGCTTCCTGCTGCGCGTGCACTTGTGAACGTGAACGTGTTAGCGACTGCGAACAGACATCACGCTTGATGATTGGTGTTCAGTTAGAGAATAACGTGAAAACGAAAACTGTTATGGGTAACACAAATCATCTGTTCAACACTGAACCAGTCAAAAAAGAAAAAAACACGAACTGCTCACATTCTGTCTGCATCGCCAAACACCACACAGATAAACAATCGTTTTTTGGTGAATAAAATGCATGGATCCAGTCATACACAATTCACTGCTACACCCTGGTTCCGCACAAGTTTTTGGGCACAGAACTAACATACCAAGCGGTAAAAAATCATTTTATGGTGATTTTAAGATCTTGTTTGATGATATGCAGTGATAATTTGCCTCGTTTCACTCTGATTTCACTCTAAAAAAAGATTTTTCTGTACCTGTTGCCAGGACCCCTTCATTTTTGCCCATGCCCAGCTTACCGGAACCAAGACTTTTTTACCCCCGTGAAGGTCTGGCTACAAACGCAACGTTTTGTATTTACCAAAACGTTTTTATGGGGAATCGGAGCGATGTCGTCGGCAAACGAATGTGAAAACATGCTACATCACCACAAACTACTGAAAACTACACAATGTTTTTTCAACTTGTCAGATTTTTTCGCAGAATACAGGGGGCATGAAATTTGAAGAATTAAAAAAGCAACGAGAATCGGGATCGTTTGGAATCAAAACTCCATTTGATGGCTAACTATATGTCTTCTCTTGTTTCCAACCTTTCTTTTCTTAATCTTTCTTTTCTTGCGGGCTCTATACTCTGTATACTCTGTATAGCTCTGTATACTCTTAAAAAGATGACAGAAAACGAAAACGAAACATACTGATGAACAGAAAGCGCATACGGTGTAACTCTTCAACGTATAACAAATCCATCTAACTGATTGCTGATTGGTTAATGCATGCATTCTGTGCATGGGTTGTTGTGGATGCAGAGTTTGGCTTGCACAGAATGCATGCATCACGTAAACACCAACCAATCAGCTAGTTGGATATGTTATGGGGTTAGCCTGTAGTCTCTAATCCAAATCCATCACTGAGTTCTTTCTTACAGAGCGCAGTCTTCCTTCAGATCAGGACTTTCCGTTTCCAGCGCACAATGAACGGATTTTTATCACGCTAGCTAATCAACAAAATAGTTCAATTCAGGAATCTAAAAGGCCTCGTAAGGCGAATTTAGCAAATAGTTTGATGCGCGTATGCACGGACACGACACAAAAAAAAATGCGACGCTAATCGCGTGGTGTGAGCTATCTAAATACAGCATGGACACGATTAGTTTGCGCACAAGATTTAGAACGTTTCAAAAACTAATTTGTATTTCCATCTCTGAGTGCTCACCAACCCTTGGTTCAAGTCGTGTTCGGTGTCATCGAGCCAGACGCGCACCTGAATCGTATTTCCCTCACGAACCCAACCAAAAATGTCCTCGGAAATGATCGGAATATTCGCTTTGTGCCGTGATAAAGTCATTGTGTGCTAATTTCAAGCACTGTTTGAGAACGCTGCTCCGGGCCGGTCAAATTGTTATCGTCACAGGTGGGCATAAAATACTCATCACACCAGTGATGTCATGACGACGCCCATATCAAGAGTGAATCACAAATTCAATCCGCAGTTTTGCTGTCTCAAGTCGCACAATTCGCAGAATCGATATACTTCAGCAGAGAGCAAGATACATCCAAATGCCATTCAAATCAAAATAGCATATTGCAGCCTTACTTGCTGAGAGATCCTAAATAGTTTTTAATCAAATCAAGTCAAAAACCCACTCACTCGAAACTCGCAAAGTGTAGCAAAGACTGTAAAATAGGGTTGTTAAAAAAACAAAAATCGTCATTTTTGTTTTTTTTTAATTTTTAAAAAAAATTCAAAAATCATAGTTGTGCTAAGTCAACCAGGGAGTTCGAAGAACCACATTTGATGTGCAATCGCCTCCCACCCGAATGACTCCCGGGGGGTACACGGGTATCTGCCCGTGCATGGGCAGGATTTTCGGCTGAGGGGGGTGGACTCCCCCCACCCCCCGCACTTTCGCTACTGATTGCGACTTGCGAGGCGAATCGTCACCTTATCTGCATCGGAAACAGTACCGTGGGCGGGGGGGGTGACCTAGAGATGTCAAGAAAAAAAATTCTATTTTTTTTAATTTTTTTTAATTTTTTTTAAATGAAAGTTGTTCAGAATTTTTCAGGGAGTCCGAATATCACCATCTGAGGAGCCACCGACTTACCATATGACCCCCACTCATATGGGAGGAGGGTGAAAATTTCAGACTTGGTTTCGGCGACCCCATTTTCCCACCGACGACATCACGTCTCGTGTTTTGCCTCTCAATTCACCTCAAATAACACGGAAACAAGTTCAACAACAAACCGGTGTGATCATGCTGACGACACGAGGCGAAACAGCAACGAGCAACCAACGAAGTTACGCTTGCAGTGGCAGACAAGTGCAATTTCGACCTTTCGAGATCCTGAAAAACGATGCGTAAATGTGAGTTCTCTGCTTCTATCTCACCTTAGCGACATCGGAATAGGGTTGTTAAAAAAAACAAAAATCGTCATTTTTTTTTTTAAATTTTTTTTTTAAAAAAATTTCAAAAATCAAAGTTGTGCTAAATCAATCAGGGAGTCCGAAGAACCACATATGATATGCAAGCGCCTCCCGAATGACTCCCATATGACGGAACTTTGCAGATTTTGTTTTGGTGACCTCAATTACCCCTTTTCCAAACCGTCACCATGCCTCTTCTTGTGTTTTGACCTCCAAAAGGTCACTAATTGTCCCCAGCTAAACTAATGCTAAAGTGAAGACAAACATACCGCCTTGAAATTCGATCAATTCTTCTGATGGTGTTGCGACGACACGACACGAAGCAGCAAGCAACCAGACAATGTAGCGCTTGCAAACGGAGCAGCGAGCACAATCGGACGCTCTGCGAGGCGAATCGTCACCTTATCTGCATCGGAAATGGTAGGCCAAGCTTTGGGACGCTCAAAAACTTCATCGCAGATGTTGTCGTAGCCTAAAATCAGTCGGTAAAACGGCCCAAAATCGACTGCTAAAGGTTTTACGAGGTATAATCAAAGAAAAATTTTGTTGAACTTTCGAAAAATTTTGCCAAAATTGAGGTTTTCAGAGCATATTAGAGGAAAATTTTTCGAACTTTTTTTTAAAAAAAAAATCGGCATTTTTGTTTTTTTTTAATCACTTTTTTTTTTAAAAAAAAATTTCATTTTTGTTTAACAACCCTACATCGGAATTTGTTGAACTAGCCTTTGCGACGCTCAAGTACTTCAATGCGCGAGTCGATCATCACTCACCAAGGCTGAAAACAGTCGATAAATCAATCCAGAATACCACCTGCAGCGTTGAAGACTAAGTGACAAGGTAAAGTCAAAGAAAATTTTTGTTGAACTTTCGAAAAATTATGCCAAAAACGGCATTTTCAGGGCACATTAAAGAAAAAATTTCAAAAATTTTTAATAAAAAAAATTAAAAAAATGCTTATTTTTTTACTTTTTTTAAAAAAATTAAAAAAAAATTTTTTTTGACCCTTACATCTCTAGCAGTAGCGAAAGCGGGACCTCGGGTGAGGGGGGGGGGTGTTTGCCTAATTTTAGTGGGGGGGGGGGGTCAGGTGCCTTCTCGGTGAGGGGGGGTGCACGGGCCGCAAATTTTCCTGAGGGGGGGCGGGGGGGGGGTGCACTGGCAGAAAAATTTCGTGAGGGGGGTCGTGCACGGGATCGCACGGGTAATACCAAATTTTTGCCTTAGAAAAACACAGAAATTCTTGTAAAATACAGAATATTTTGTGCAAACAAGCTGCTTGTTTGGTCAGAAACAACAAAATCTATGCAGGGACAGACACAAACGTCAAGAAAAATGCAAAAATTACGGTATTTTTGGAAAAAATTGAGATGAGATTGACCACCGTGGTGAGGGGGGGTGCGATCCCGTGTTTTCTCGCGGAGGGGGGTGGGGGGAGTCTAGTACCCGTGTCGAGGTAAAGGGGGGGAGGGGGGTACACGGGTATCTGCCCGTGCACGGGCAGGATTTTCGGCTGAGGGGGGGGGGGGGTGGACCCATAGTTGTTCTAGGGGGGGCCTGGGGGGGCCGGCCCCCCCCAAAAAATTTTCGAATCTATCTCTATCAAACAGGTTTTTTCGGCTCAGCTATTATCTATCTAAAAAAAATTCTCAGCCAGCTATCTATCTGAAAATTTTTGTCTTCGAAGACATAAAATGAGTTAATTTTTGACCAAAATTAACTATTTTTGTTCGTAATTCTTGAAAATTTCGCTAATTTTAGGTAAAATACGCGTTTATACTTGATTTTTAGTGTATTTTTAGCATTATTTTGCTGTTTTTATAGCTTTTTTTGCGTTTTAGCAATCTATCTATCAAATTTCAAAATTTTGACCGGCCCCCCCCAAAGTCACATGGCCCCCCCCCCCCCCCCCCCCCCCCCCAAAATTTTCCAGCTATCTATCTATCTAGAAAATTTGCTCCAGCTATCTATATCGGCCCCCCCCAACCCCTCGGCTCTGGAACAACTATGGGTGAACCCCCCCACCCCCGCACTTTCGCTACTGATCTCTAGGTACACCCCCCAGAGCACCAGAGACCGTCGGGTGGGGGAGGAGGGGGGTGGGGGGCACCGTGCCATGTTTTTCGATTTGGATGACTTCTAGAGTCAATTTTTAGCGTTGAAATGACTTAACTGAATTGAAATATCGTTTTAGAAATCGTTTTCTTGCAACTTAGAACATGTTTTTCAGTCGGTAGGCCATGAGATGAACATGATATCTTGTTGATTGGCGTATGTTATAGGTCTACCACGAATTTTCGCTCTTATAGTTTTCCGGATCGTTCTGAAAATAGTCTAGCTGAACTCAGCTCGACGAGACGCTTCGAACAAACCTAACTTGTAAAAAAAAAATTTTAATTTTTTTTTATTTAAAAAAATTCGGATTTTTTCCTCTAACCCTACACCCCCCCCCAAACCCCCCAGGAAATTTTGTCTGGCGGAGACCCCCTAGGGTTGTTAAACAAAAATCAATTTTTTAAAGTAATTAAAAAAAACAAAAATGCCGATTTTTTTAAATTCGAAAAATTTTCCTCTAATATGCTCTGAAAACCTCAATTTTGGCACAATTTTTCGAAAGTTTAACAAAAATTTTCTTTGATATTACCTCGTAAAACCGTTAGCAGTCCATTTTGGACCGTTTTACCGACTGATTTCAGGCTTCAAAAACTGCGATGAAGTTTTTAAGCGTCCCAAAGGTTGGCTTACCATTTTCGATGCAGATAAGGTGACGATTCGCCTCGCAATCTAAATTTGAGCGTCTGAGCTGCTCCGTTTGCAAGCGTTACGTTGTCTGGTTGCTGTTTCGTGTACTGCCGTCCAGGGGTCGAGCCCGATTTTTGGCGAATCCGAGGGGGGGGGTCCGCTCAAATTTTGGGGGGGGTTTGTCCCGGGGGGGGGGGGGGGTCGACTTGGTTGGGGGGGGGGCTCCCGAGCGAGACCGAAAATTCTAGGGGGGGGGGGTCCGAGCGAGACCGAAAATTCTAGGGGGGGGTCGGACCAAAATTTTTTCTTGACGATGACATTGTCTGGGAAAAAATGGCTAGTAGGGATCGATTTGGTTGGGGGGGGGGGGTGGGGTCCCGAGCGAGACCGAAAATTCTAGGGGGGGAGGCGGACCAAAAGTTGTTGAATAAAAGTGCTAGAAACCACAGCATCGAGTCAAGGCCTCTCTCTAGTCTCTAGTCATACATTTTGCTTTGATTTTCGTTCGGGTCGGGACATCTGAAAGCTAAACGAACGAGACACGCTGCACGGGTGAGACTTGATATTGAAGTACAGTATTGAAAACATTGACGTACAAAGTGGTAAATGTATAACAAAGTGGTACGTATACAAAAAAACATACAATATTTATTGAGATACAAACATGCATATAATATAGAAACCTACATATGAGAGAAATATAGAGATATACAAGAGAAAATGTCTCCATCGAAAGTCAAAATCAAAGGGGTGGGGGTGGTCAGACGGTCAGGATTTGGGGGGGGGGGGGGTTTGGAAGGTCGAAATCTGGGAGGGGGGTCTGGCCCCCCTCAAATTCGAGAGGGGGGGGGGGTATTTTGACCAAAATTTGGGGGGGGGGTTTGCCCGGGTGGGGGGGGGATGTCGACTTGGTTGGGGGGGGGGGTACCCCCCTCCACCCCCCCCCCCCATCTCGACCCCTGCTGCCGTCGCGACACATCATCATAATTGATCGAATTTCAAGCCTTATGTGTATTTTCACTTGGGCTGGGGACAATTAGTGTTGTTATGGGGGTCAAAACACAAGAAGAGGTGTGGTAACGGTTTGGAAAAGGGGTAAATGAGGTCACCCAAACAAAATCTGGAAAGTTCCGCCATACGGGAATCATACGGGAGACGATTGCACTTTGCACATCAAATGTGGTTCTTCGAACTGGGTGCGTAAAAAACACCATGGTGTAAAAAAACACCATGCGATATAAAAACCATGTGTATAAAAACGCCATGGTATTTTTCAAAATGGGAAGTGCTAAAAACACCATGCACATAAAAACACCACAATTATTAATTCTACTGAAAATCACATGGAAACGACATATGTGGGCGAAAATTGAATCAGATTTGATGAAAACAAATTGAAATGACTACAAATGAATGTGGTTGTCATCGTTGAGTTGGTCAGGTCGATCAGATCACGATTTCCTCAGCCGATTTCGACGATCGACGGCTCAATCAATTCAGCAGAGCATCCGAAACACGACCATGTGTTATTTGTGGTTGGTTTTTGTTTTATTCAACATTGTTTCGTGTGCAATAAAAATTTTGTGAAAAAAACACAAAACACCATTATGGTGGTGTGTGATTTTTTTCGAATTTCAGAAAACCGCCGAATCAAACCACAAACGACACATCATCGTGTTCCTGATGCTCTGCTGAGTTGATTGAGCCATCGATCGTCGAAATCGGTCGAGCACAGCGCCGGCAGAATCGCGTGACAGGTCGGCGCACAAGACACATGACGTGAAACGCACGTATTGCCAACACATAACGTCGCCCAGATCACGATTTCCTCGGCCGATTTCGACGATCGACGGCTCAATCAACTCAGCAGAGCATCCGGAACACGATTATGTGTCGTTTGTGGTAAGTTTTTGTTTCACTGAACATTGGTTGATGTGCAATAAAAATTTTGTGAAAAAAACACAAAACACCAATTTATTGTGATTTGTGATTTTTTTCTAATTTCAGAAAACCGCCGAAACAAACCACAAACAACATATCACCGTGTTCCGGATGCTTTGCTGAGTTGGTTGAGCTGTCGATCGTTGAAATCGGCCCATCATAGCGCCGGCAGAGTCGCGTGACAGGTCGGCGCACAAGACACATGACGTGAAACGCACATATTGCTGTGCTCGACCGATTTCGACGATCGATGACGTCGCCCAGATCACGATTTCCTCGGCCGATTTCGACGATCGACGGCTCAATCAACTCAGCAGAGCATCCGGAACACGATTATGTGTCGTTTGTGGTAAGTTTTTGTTTCACTGAACATTGGTTGATGTGCAATAAAAATTTTGTGAAAAAAACACAAAACACCAATTTATTGTGATTTGTGATTTTTTTCGAATTTCAGAAAACCGCCGAAACAAACCACAAACAACATATCACCGTGTTCCGGATGCTTTGCTGAGTTGGTTGAGCTGTCGATCGTTGAAATCGGCCCATCATAGCGCCGGCAGAGTCGCGTGACAGGTCGGCGCACAAGACACATGACGTGAAACGCACATATTGCTGTGCTCGACCGATTTCGACGATCGATGTCTCAATCAACTCAGCAGAGCATCAGGAACACGATGATATGTTTTTTTCGAACATATCTATCTGAGAAAGTTTTTCGGCTCAGTTATTTTCTAAAAAAACGTTCAATGTTCAGCGTTTATTTCCACACGCAGCATCAACAGCAAAAAAAAATTTTGAACACGCGACTCCGCCGGCGCTGAGCTCAACCGATTTCTCCACGTGAAAATGGATGGAACTAATGGAAGCCAAACTTCGTCGCCGGCTTTCTGACTTTTCATCCAAACCACGTGCAGAAAAAAACAGTTAACCAGCCCTTCGACGCCCATATACATGGCTCTTAAAAAAACAAAAAAGGAAGTGTCATTCGCTTTTCTGGAGTTGACGATCATAAATCAATGCCGTTTTTTTATTTTAGTGCTAAATCTCACTGCTGGCAGCCTTTAAACGTCGAATACAGCTATTTAAAAAACCATGGTGTTTTTTTACACCATGGTTTATTTAGCTTTTCAGTTTCCAGGATTTTGGTGGTTAAAATATACACATGGTTTTGTTATCTCATGGTGTTTTTATACACCATGGTTTTTTTTATATTCACCCTTCGGACTCCCTGGTTGATTTAGCACAACTTTGATTTTAGAATTTTTTTTTTAATTTTAAAAAAACAAAAATGACGATTTTTAATCGGCATTTATGTTTTTTTTTTTATTTTTTTAAATTGATTTTTGTTTAACAACCTACTGTAAAACGGGGACAGAGTGCTGGCACTTCTGAGTCCTAAACGCACGCGCACCTCGCATCCGCATGCTCATGCCCATGATCCACTAGCGCGTGTGCACACGCTCCGGCCTCAACAAAAACTTGTTCAAAACGCAATTGTTCTAACATCTTCCTTCTTGAAAAGGCTTGGCTTATGTCAGGATTCGGCTTAGGATTAGGCTTTTGGATTAAGATTTGAATCAAGTCCGTTTTAGCAATGTCCGACAACGAGCGTGCCGGTTTTTAGAAAACAAGGGCAACCGGATAGAGTAAGTAGGGTTCGAAATATTTTGTTTAAACTTTTTTTAAATTCCTTAAAAAATCGGGATTTTTTACTTAATTTTTTTAATATTTAGGCCATCATAATGGTTGTACCTTCATCTGAAAATGCGTTTAAGACACTTTCTACAGAAAGTGTCATTATGCTTTTTTGCCCAGAGTTTTGTGTGGCATAGTTGTTCTAGTGTGGCCGCCCCGTCCCCCCAAAAATTTTTTTGAATCTATCTCTATCAGAGACGTTTTTTCGGCTCATCTATTATCTATCCAAGAAATTTTCTCAGCCAACTATCTGTCTAAAAATTTTTGTTTTCGAAGACATAAAATGAATCAATTTTTTATCAAAATTGACCATTTTTGCTCGAAATTCTTAAAAATTTAGCTACTATTAGGTAAAACATGCGTGTATACTTGATTTTTAGTGTATTTTAAGCATTATTTAGCTGTTTTTATAGCTTTTTAGCATTTTCTCTATTTATCTATCAAATTTCAAAATTTTGACCCCCCCGCGGTCCCTCCCCCCAAATTTTCCAGCTATCTATCTATCTGGAAAATTTGCTCCAGCTATCTATATCGCCCCCCCCCCAACCCCCGGCTCTGGAACAACAACCAAAAGTTGTGCCAAAATCAATCATGGAGTCAGAAGAACCGCCTTTGAGAGCCTGACTGGCAACAGTTTTGTTTGTTTTTCTGATTTATTATTTTTTGTTGTTGTAATAATGTTCAAAGCATTTTCACGCTTTGGCGTCAAAAGCTAAGAAATGTAGCATAATTCACGTACATGGAACTCTAGCGTGACATGAAAAACATATGCACATGAAACAAGAAAACCTTGAAAGAAACCTTGTTATTTGCACCATTATACCGTAATAGCGTGGAAAATACAGAAAAGAAAAAAAAGAACGAAGAAACGCGATGTCAAAAAACGAACGTCAGAGTTCTCGGAATGCACCGTGTTGGTCAACTGGCTAGACAGTGAACAGTTTATAGAAACAGACGAATGTTGAAAAAACAAAGGATTAAAATTTCATTTTCAACTTCAAGAAGGACATCACAGTGGTGGTCTGCGTGATTCATCAAAAACGATGCCGTGTTGTGTGTGATTAGTTTAGGGACGAGCAATATTCGGCAGAGCTCTTCACTTTGTTCATCCTGGGCGTGTTGTACACATTGAGCACCCGTGTCGACACTCCAATTGTCCTTGCAAATTTCGAATTCTGTGGCGGATTGGCGTAATCGATTGGCACCTTCTGCACTCGATTCGCTTGGTACAACGGGCCTTGATTGTTGCAGCTCAGTGGACCGGCGGTCTTCTTGCGCTAAAACTGCCATGATCTCAGTTTCTGCTAAACATTTAGTTCAATCGGCTGAATTCCAACTCACATCAAGCATGTACTTGCACTCGAGCACGCTGTTGGTGTCGCAGATGGACACGAGACAACTGTAGCGCACGGAGGTGCCTTTCGGAAATTTGAACACTTTCGCTCGCCGCTCGACCACGTTCGGGTGCAGTGGGTTGTACTGTGGCGTCTCCAAAAGCACCGGATCAATGTGACACCTGTGAACATGGGCACCATGTTTTATAAACGTCCGAAATTAACACTACCACCATAAAAAGCTAACCCTTCATCGTTTAGCAGGACAAGTGGTGACGTGGTCATGTCTTCAGAGACGACTGAGCAATCGTGAACAAGGAATTTCGCGCCAATTGCTAAAAACATTAACGGAAACTGATGTTGTTATCGTGTCTGAACATAGAATGTCCAATTTCAATGTGTTCACAACACTACACAGTGTTTTAGTCACTCACGCAGGGCACAATGCCATTCGTGGCGTATCACATGGCCAACCTCTGAGTCAAGCAGTTTGCAGCCGCCAATGAAATCTCGACGAATACTAGAAACACACAGAACATTGTATATTTGTGACTTTCTTGCGGGCTCGATGAAGTGAACGCGTTTGCGACGCACTTGTATTCACAGACGGATTCGGCGATGGATGACGGAATGACATTGACGACATTCAGGTTGATCTCCGTAGTGCCGGCCAGCTTGGCGTCCAGCTGTGGGTCGTAGACGCCGAGCACTTCGCAGTCGACTTCTTGCGAAACATCAGAGGACGTGTACACGAAATCGTGGAAACGAATGCCCAAACGTACGTGGTAGTTGTAGCCCTGCAGTTAAAGTTGAACGCATTGTTGTCACGGTTTTCTTGAAAAAGTGCTTGCTGTTCAGGTTCACACAATAAGCCGATTCCTAGTTTTTTTTGATATCAGGTATAAGAGGGTTGCTTTTTGAGATTTCCAGACATACCTGCGCCGTTGGCTCAGTCGTGAGCCCGCATCTGCCTCGTTTGATGACGACCTGCGTTTCTCTCTGCAACTGTCCCTGCGTCTGGCATTCTTCGAAGTCGTCGTAGCCAAGCGAGAATATGGTGCCGCCAAAGTTGCGTGTTGTTCTGATGGTCACCACCATGCCTTCCTGGTTGCATTTTGCTTCAATCGGTGCACGACGGATTTTCTCTAAAAAGCACAGTGTTGATCGTGGCGAACCGCAAATCAACTCAACTTGCTCTGTCACTGTCATCACAAAAGTCTCTTCTTGTTTGAGAAGACGAAAAAGCATTCGGACACCAATGGCACCTGTCTCCGCTTGCGTGAGTGTGTGTCCGTCGATGCCTTCGAGACCTTCGCATGAAAGATCAGCCCATTGATTCAAAAATCGCGGGAAGTCAATGAGATTTCGGCCTCGTAGGAAAATGTGTTTGCTTCCGGGGTCGCCGACCAGCTCCAGCAGCTCTGAGTAGTCCGGCTGCAATGCACAACAAATTTTTAGGGTCTTCTTTGGGTGACTGAGTTGTTCGTTTTAGCGAACTGACCGCCTGATCGGCGTCGAGGCCAATGGCCACGATGTTCACGTGCTTCAGGCCGCGCAGCCGTCGCGCCCACACTGCCGGACTTCGCGTCGAGTGGCCGTCGGTGAGCACAATCGCCAGTCGCTTCGCATCGTCCGTGCTGCGTGCGCCTGCACCAAAACTGCCAAGCATCATGTGCAACGAACATAAAAAACTTCTGTTTTTTCAGACCATGGACGAAACAACCGACCGTACAACGGATCGTAGATCTCACTGGCCAATTTCAACGCCTCTGAGGTCTGCGTGATGCCGGTCTGCGGGGTGATCAGCTGCAACGCCCTGGTCACTTCTTCGTTATCTTTGAACTCGTTGAACTTCATTTCAATCTTCGGATGCGAGCCATACACGATGATGGCAACGCTGAAAAAACGATAAAAATCTTTGAATGGTGCTTGATAATAACTAAATAAAACACATCGATGCGCTTTTTTAACACTCTGAAATCGTTGAAACTAATCGCTGCCGTCGTTAGTAAAGTTGCACATCACGTGTTCTGACGGCTGCGATTGTCTTAGGAGCTTTCTCTTGCCGCAGTTTCTCAGTGAACTATAGCTGATGCTTATTGTCTTTCACCACTTACCGAACAGCATCATTGTGCACGTTAATGTGATTCAGAGTGCTGCTGACAAATTTTATTGATTCGTTAAAGCTTGATTCGACTGAAGACGATGAATCGACGATGTACAGCAGATCCAAAGGCTTTGTGGCGCCAGGAATGCACGCTGCCAGTTTGAATAATTTTTAAAATGATGGAAACGTTTACTTTTTATTGACAGGCAAAAAAGAAAACTTGCATACAACTATTTTTTCTTTTCTACCTGGAACCTCCTCGCAGATCTCGATGCCTTTCCACGGTTTGAACCAGTCGAAAATCGCAGACGCGTTGCGACTGTTGGCAATGTGCCTCGAGTCACCGCCTGTAATAATTCCGTTTCAACTGGTTTCGAAATCAGTTTTTTATTCTTGTTGGGGAACTGCAACGAAACAATAATTGGTGGCCAAAATCAAGTGGGACAACATTCGTACCAACGATTTGCCGCAGTGGGTTCCAGTCGAGGTATTTGCCCAGTCCGAACGCATAGATTTCGATGCCCATCGCACGAATCGGCTCAGCGTTTTGCACGTCCTGGGGACTGTCAGACGCACGACCGTCAGAAAACAAAAACAGAATCTTAGGCACCGTCGGGCCCCGCATGCCCTGCAATTGCAACGTGTATCACTCAGCGGTGGTTTTAGTGGCAGCCATGCATGTGTTAAGCTTGGAGTAAAGAAACCTAGAGCCTGCAATCCTGACTGGCAGTGGCAAAGTGGTGAGCAAGTGATGAATTTGAGTGTTTTGTTTTGGTGTGTGCAACTTACTCGCTCCTCAGTCCAGTAGTCCTTGGCCACACGGAGCGCGTTGCCAGTCATCGTGACGCCCTTGATCGGTCTGATGTTCTCCACTCTGTCCAGCATGTCCGACCGTCGGTAGTGAGTGTTGAAATCGAAGATGTTCACGGCCTTTTTGCTGAAACCGTGAAACACGTGCTTTCACCGAGAACGTCCCCGCACTGAACAAAAGCGTGCGGCACGCAAACTTGTTCTCGTAATTTAAGCAGCCGCTCCACACGCTCATACAATGCCTAATAAATTCATGCCTAAATCCATGCCTAAATCCATGTCTAAATCCATGCCTAAATCTAAATTTTATTCCATGCACCTAAATTCATTCCAATATAACATTGCAGAACCAGCCATGCAAGGCACTCGGCAAGTTCGGCATGACATGAAATTTTAGCGAATGCGATTTTGGGATTTTTGGAGTGCCATTTGCGGCAAAACGTACCGCGTTACAAAGACTTGCACCACGTTTCACCAAACCGTCGCACGGGTACACAACTACACTGTATGTGCAAACTAAACTCCGTGTCTGAAGACCGTGCACTTTTTTTTGGCAATGTTTTGAATCAACATTGCACATCACACCGCTGGTTTGTGTGAGTGGAGATTGTGCGTGTGAACGAAGTCCCCTGTTTGAAAACTTTACAGAGAAACAACATTGACTAACGCATAGAGCATCAGACTGATGCGCGTGGCACTGCCGTCGGGGGCGACCGTCACAAAGTTGATGATGTCTTTGAGGATCTGTTGGTTCTGGTGCCATGTGTTCTTCACGGAGCCGCTGCTATCCACGACCATCATCAGATCCAACGGGTTCCCTTTGATCTCGCATTTTTCTGTAAAGGCATGAGCGTATTTTTGTTTTCCTAGATTTTCAAAAGCCCATCGAAACACTGACGTATGTAGTTAGCAGCTTTCGGTTTGTAGACGTACTCCCAGTCTGCAATGGCATTCCTGCCGTCATCAACCACTGGCTGGCCACCAACTATCCATGAGCCCAATAGCAATACGCCAACCGTCACCAGCATTCTTTTGTACTCTCGATTTCTTTTAAATGTCAACGAAAACTGAAACAGAGAAAAAGTTGAAAAACTTGATTAAACTTTTTAAAAAACGCCTGAAACTGTAGAATACAGGAGTCACAAAACTATCAAAACGCGGCATGTTTTACAACTGTAATCAGTGCTTGAAATGGAAATTGACAGGACAATCACACTATGTGCGCGCCTTCCTGCTTGATTTCATGGGTAAAGTTTTAAAAAACTGTTACATTTTGTGGTGTGCACAAGCAAAACGCATAATAAAACCAAAGGAAACGTGATGTTTACGCAGTTTTATGACGTTTCTCATCATCATAAACTGGCGCCGCACCACGCTATTTTTTTAATTTTTTACGACAGAAACACTTTTCAAAAAAGATATTTTTTTGAAGAATCGAAAAATCTGTGGTCGGTTAAATGGCTGGTGCCGGTGATTTGTGCTCTTTGATGATCGCACAGAGCACTCAATTACAGTAGCGCAGTGTCTTTTGATGCAATTACACAGCAAAGCAAACGCTACAAATTTGTGCTTAACACAGGAATCAGTATACGAAATGAAAACTAGATTGACAATGGTGTGTTGAACAGAAATGACAAGAAAAACAAAATGAACCGGTTCTGCTGGTGACATCAATGAGAACTGTCAAAAGTGTACAAGCATGCATTCGAACTATGAATCAAACAAAACTCTAACATTTTTTTCCAAAATTGAAGTTAGCTCAACCATAAACGCTCAACATTGATCATCGGGCGCATAATTTGAAGACCGAAAATTTTTCCATAAACCGTGACAAAAAACACAAACGTTTTTATTTAAAAACTAACAAGAAAGAACGTTTCCCGACTCGCAGCTGTGATAATGACATTGCCGTAAAGTTCAAAGAAGCATAAAAGTAAAAATGTGATTTTCAAAAAAATGTTGCTGCTTCCGCGAATGCACACTTGCGATTGTCAACACAGATTAGTTGCGATGGATCAAACAGTCACATGCGGAAAGTGTCAACATTTTAAACGAAAACGCTTGTCATGCTGACATTTACTAAATTTCAAACACTTTTTGCCGTTGCAATATAATTTTTAATTGAGAGTGAGGCCTTGATTTCTGACCTTTTTATATTGATACTCTACTTATTTGAAAAGGTCCACATAAATTAAATACACGATGATAATTTTTGTTTTCAAATGTTTTTTGGACGCACGTTTAATCGTAAACATTGCAGTGACGCAAATGTAAAAACAATGTACAATAAATAACTTTCTTAAGAAAAAGGGCATGCATGAATCACGTGGCATGGTACTTTAGTCCCAATTTACAAAAGTGTTGCATCCAAATTGAAAACAAATCTAACAATAACAACACAGTCGAAGCTGCGTGGGTTCATTTTGCTCTCAGTGCAACTTCTGAGTGTGCAACTGCTCAGAAAAAAAAGTGTTATTGTTTGAAAAAACATGACATGAAGTCTGTGTGCAACAATAAATCAGTCAAAGTAATAACAAAACGCCAAACTACAGTAAGCATAGTCTTGTTTTAACTGGTAATTAGGAGGAGTGGCACAAACACAACCAGAACTTCGGTTTCAGTTGTTTTGTATAGTAAAATATTTTTTGTTGATCTTTGTTGATGATTTTCTTGGAAAGCAAGAAGGATGGACGGAAACCAACACACATCAAACAAGTCGTCGTCTAGACTTTGAATTTTATAAACTTTTGCTGAAACTGTACAAGACCACCAAAACACACCATTTATATAGCGGCGCGTTTGCGTCAGTTAAACGCGTGTGTTGAATTTTGTTTTTACTTGCTTTCAACGTTTCAGTATACAAATTTGCGCGCTAAACATGCCGATTAACAAAAATAAATGAGCTTTCATTTGGTGTTTTTTTCGTCAGAAAACACTTAAAAAATACATTTGACATGTTCGTGCGATAAAAATAACGTTGTAAACCTGAATGCTTCGACGCTTTAATGAAAAAGATGACGCACGCACGTCACGTTCATTTTATCACATGGTCGCCTTTGTATTTTCACATAATCACAATTTATGACACGTAAAAATCTTTTCAACCAACGTAAAAAACTAAAGTCCCAGCAAAAATTTCAAAAATTTGGCAGTCATGTGTGCTCATAATTAATGTTGTTACTCAAGCAAACAGTGATCAACTTGCGTCAATGCAAACAGTGCATACAAGAATCGAAATGTGGACAGGTGATTGATCGGAGGAACAGCAACACAGTTCTTGAACTTCTGCCAATTTATTTTATGTCGCGCAATGTGAACGTTGGATTAATCACAGGCCAAAAGTGTAATAACAAACTCCATTAGCATGGATTGTGCGGCAACTTGCTACATTGAATGCTTTGCTAGAACTGCACTGCATCGGCTTTCGGTGCTGTTAGCTACGGTATGTTCCACTGGGTAACAATTTGCAACAGGTTTGTCAAACAAACAAAGCTAAATGGAGTTCGAGAAAGTTATCACAAAACTTGAACACATCACGACAGAAAACATCGCGGGTGCTGGCTATACCAGCGTTTTTCAGGCTCGATGTTATGCTAAACGTAAACATAATGTCAAAATTAACCGGTATTCTCTAGTATTCTCTAATACATTTTTGCATAATTACAGGGCACGTGAGAGAACGCTAGGCCAGCATGATTAATTTGGTGCACCCGGTGAACCATTGCACGAAACAGTCAATGTCTGCACACTTTCACTTTTTTACTACCCTGCATTACTGCGTGAAAATAAAGAACACTGTTGAATGTTTAAGTATAACCAATTATTTTCTGCACAGTAATACAATTAATCAGGTTTTTACATGTTATTTCTTGAATGTTTTCATTTTAGCGCGGTGTTTTTGCGCGGAGTGCAGAGTTGGCGACCGCTTGTCGCGTGATCGCTACTGACGGTTGTGTGTGACAACACATGCACACACGCGTTCCCATTACAACAACACCAACAGACAACAGTTCACTTTCTCACTGTTCACACTTTCACTTTTCAAACTGTATTATCGTCATAACAACACTTTCACGCATTCCGTTCGACTTACGTAATGCGTATGATTTCGCGTGTTCGGTGCAGCAACAGAAGTAACATGCTGCACAATTTTAAGTCGAGCCAAAATAAACCGACAACAGTATTTTTTGCGGATTAATATAACAAACGCTCTTTGAACGCAAATTCGGTTTTTCTCCTGTGTACAAACTCCTATTTGCAACAAACAGGAAATAAATTTGTGAAACACTGGATGAACGCATGCGACCGCAAAGCAATCGATTGTGAAAACCATCCTCAAAAACTAAATTCAGTTGCTGATTTTATTGGTTTTGTTTGATTTCCAAATTTCAAAAGACACCAAACGAAAACAAAATGAAAAGGGTTTTCTTAATAAAAATGTTTAAACATCATGTATTAAAAAAGTCGACCTTCAAAACTGTTGAGCGAGTAATCAACGCACGTGTTGCTTTTCTTTTCAAACTTTTATCACGTTCGGAGTTGACACGCACAACCAATTATTGATTTCTTTTTTAGATCATCATTTGCATTGCTTAGCTGTCATTTCCATTTGATCATATGATTTCTGTTATTATTTTTAAACGCTAGCTGAAGTTTTTGTTCTTGTATCAACAACAAAAACTACACGTTGCATGCTTATTCTGTCTGTGAATGAGAATTGGCACATTTTCATCGCACGCTTGCATCTTATGGCTACGTATTACACCAGCGGTCAATAATATCACAATCACATTTTCGCATTCACAGCTGTAACATTTGCATTTTTTTCTTGAGCAGTCTCTGTTTCATACAATGGTAAGCGGCAGGTTCGTACTCGATGTGCAGTTTATTTGCAAACAGTTCGTTCCTCCTCCGGTGTAATCGTACCAAATCGGCCACTCCAAAAATGCAAACGTCTCGGATGAATTTTCCATGGCAATTGTGAACGTCGTACAAGGCAGTTTTAGTTTTTTGGTTGCCCTTCCAAACCGAATATCTGGCAACGAATGGTTGTTGGATGGTTTGCGAATCAGCGGCAGTGTCTCGGCGTGCGCTGTTCTGCCGAGCGTAATGCACAATCATGGTCGCCCAGAAGTGCTCGTCAGGCACGTCCGTGTCACTGAGCCATTGCAACAGCTCGTTTGTGACACTTGAATTCAGCAACCAATCAACAAATCTAGAAAATCAACCATTGTAGGTATATATCTCTACAAACGCATTTGTATCAACTGGTTCGTAATCTAATCAACGCGATGGTGTGATGCAAAGTGCGCCTGCTGTAACGTGGTGCAGGTTGCCGTAACGTGGTGCAGGTTGCTGTAACGTGGTGCAGGTTACTGTAACGTGGTGCAGGTTACTGTAACGTGGTGCAGGTTGCCGTAACGTGGTGCAGGTTACTGTAACGTGGTGCAGGTTGCTGTAACGTGGTGCAGGTTACTGTAACGTGGTGCAAGTTGCCGTAACGTGGTGCAGGTTACTGTAACGTGGTGCAGGTTACTGTAACGTGGTGCAGGTTGCTGTAACGTGGTGCATGTTACTGTAACGTGGTGCAGGTTGCTGTAACGTGGTGCAGGTTACTGTAACGTGGTGCAGGTTGCTGTAACGTGGTGCAGGTTACTGTAACGTGGTGCAGGTTACTGTAACGTGGTGCAGGTTGCTGTAACGTGGTGCATGTTACTGTAACGTGGTGCAGGTTGCTGTAACGTGGTGCAGGTTACTGTAACGTGGTGCAGGTTACTGTAACGTGGTGCAGGTTACTGTAACGTGGTGCATGTTGCTGTAACGTGGTGCAGGTTGCTGTAACGTGGTGCAGGTTACTGTAACGTGGTGCAGGTTACTGTAACGTGGTGCAAGTTGCCGTAACGTGGTGCAGGTTGCTGTAACGTGGTGCAGGTTACTGTAACGTGGTGCAAGTTGCCGTAACGTGGTGCAGGTTACTGTAACGTGGTGCAGGTTACTGTAACGTGGTGCAAGTTGCCGTAACGTGGTGCAGGTTGCTGTAACGTGGTGCAGGTTACTGTAACGTGGTGCAAGTTGCCGTAACGTGGTGCAGGTTACTGTAACGTGGTGCAGGTTACTGTAACGTGGTGCAGGTTGCTGTAACGTGGTGCATGTTACTGTAACGTGGTGCAGGTTGCTGTAACGTGGTGCAGGTTACTGTAACGTGGTGCAGGTTACTGTAACGTGGTGCAGGTTACTGTAACGTGGTGCATGTTGCTGTAACGTGGTGCAGGTTGCTGTAACGTGGTGCAGGTTACTGTAACGTGGTGCAGGTTACTGTAACGTGGTGCAGTTACTGTAACGTGGTGCATGTTTCTGTAACTTGGCGCAGGTTACTGTAACGTGGTGCGACTGCTGTGCCAGGGTGCAACGTCATAGCACATGATTAGTTTCATTGATTGAACAAAGCTGCATGAACTAACGTTCTGTGTAGCACCACTGCTAGATTGCCCTTCCAAATCGTCAAATTTTTGGGCGGTGGTTGTTTCAGAATGGATGTCCGTTGGTTTCTTTCAGGGTGTCCGAAATGGTTGTAAATCACACGATGTTTGTATGAATATCTGCAAAAAATAAGAAGAAATTCAATAACAGTGTTCAAAAACTAACACCAAAAAAGAAAACAATGATTCTGTCTTCAAAAATCTGAAGCAAATTTGTGACCTGTTTTTATTAGCCGGCTTTATCACTTGAACATTGCTGGCGCCTTCCTTCCAATGACTTAGAATGTTGACAAGTTCCCAATTTGCTTTCAGCGGCATGTCCTGAGCAGATAAATTGATGAAATACTGCCACGACGGTTGTTGCCCAGTGGCCAATTCTTGCAAGCAATTCATCGTTGCTCGCAACACCGGGTATCCACCCCAATAAACTGTTTCCGAGTGATGCGTGAGAAAAATGTTGTCAAAGCAGTCCGAAAACTTTGCGACTTTCGCTCGGAGTCCGCGAGATTTTCGATCAACGTGAATGCAATAGCGATTCAGCGGTGTCCAAATCATTTGCAGCAGGCTGACGACATGCTTCAGGTCTTTGTGCGCCAAGATTGAGTATGCGATGGACAGCCGACGTTCGTCTCTTGTGGTACTATTTTCGGGCATTGAAAATCCCGGCAAAGTATGATAGACAGAGCAATTGTGCACTCTGTCCAGGTGGTGGAAAGCCTCAGACTGCGAATCTGCTAACATCCATTTGCAGTTTTCTTTGCGGTCGCCCTCAAACATCAAACGGCAATTCACGCTGGCGCAGCATGCAGCAGTTTTATCTTTTGCAAAGTTCAACCGACAGTTTTCAAATGATACAATGTCAGTTGAAGGGAAGTAATCAATTGAAAACAGATCAAAGCGGAACAATTGATACAGAACCACGGGTACCGATAGCAGTGCTCCGAATAAAAATCTCTTTTGCATTTGGATAGATACATGAAGGCATCAACATGAAGGAATGCCGGATACCTGAAATTAACTGCGTAACTTAGAAGAGAAACTGCAAAGAGCATGAAAATTTGAAATGATAATCAACAGTTATGGAGAAATCGAATTGATAAGAACTCGCTCTACTTTATCGCAAATCTACAGTGCACATTTATGTGAAAGAGATGGTGCGAATGTTAAAGGCATACAAGAAAAAGCACGCTTATGATACAATTTGCCTTGTCAAGGTCACGTTTATTGCAAATCATACCAGCCATTAAAAGTTTTATTTCAAAGACGTTATTAAAATTGTTGTTCGTTCATTTACGGTTATTTTGCATGTAATTCACATCAACATCTTTAGACACACGACACCACATGACAAAATGCATGAGCGTGAAACCCGGTATCTTCACCAATGGAACTGAAACAACCCACTGCACTCAAAGCAAATTGATTCATTTTAATAAAGATGCCACCACCGATTTAAAAAAATCTTGATCACTTGGGATCACTGGCTTCCAAAAAACAGAACATAAAAATTGCGAAGTAGAGGTTTACTTTCACTTTGACGTCAACCGCTAAAACCTAAAGTTGTGACGTTTGAACTTGTTTGTTGGAATTTCCCACTCTAAGAATAATGCGCTAAATTGTTAGCTATCGTTCAAAAGTGCTGCAATGGCCACCATGTGAACGCAGCAGTGTTCATGCATTCTTAAACAGAAGGACGTTCAGAAATTCACCAGCTTCTGCTTCGGTTCAGTTTTAAAACAACATTTGAACTCAGGATTTGCAAACTTATCAGACAACTTTTGACTTTGTTGAATAGACCACAAAACTTTGAAAGTTTGGGCAGCAACCTTTTGAAAGTGGAATGTTTGTCTTTGTCCCTGACCACGGTTTATCCCTGACTGCGTCCTGCACTGCACTGCAAACTGCACTTGCGTTTGCAGTGCAGTGCAAAATGCAAAAAAAATCTGCGTGAATTATTTTCTTTGCACTAGAAAAACTCAGCGGAACTGCAATTTGCATGTGCTTCATGAACGAACACAATAATTTCACTGACTATTTTTCGTTACTCTGTGGCATTTTGACTTTTTCTCGTGGTTTTTTTGGTCTTTTTCTCGCCGGATGAGACCCTATTTTGCTATTTGGCAGAATTTTTTTTATTTCAGGAATGACGCACGCACGGCACGACGCCACTTGAACTACGGCAACGTTACAAAGCAAAAAAAAATGAAAAATACAGTAGAATGTCCTTTTGACATAACAGAATTTCAAAGCTATGTACAGGGTGGGCCAAAAAAAAGGTTCCATTTTCAAACTGCTGTCACTAGCTGGTGTTTTAATATTATGAGCTGAAATTTTCAGCACTGATAAAACATGCGTTGCCATTTTACTGACAAAATTTTTTTTCTGATATATAATTCCTAGCGCTCACTGTGGCAGATTTTCTAAAAAAACTCGAAAAATCAACAAATTGACTGAAATGAGTGCAAGAAAAAATTTGTATCAACATGCGTGATTCAATTTTGAAACTGTTGCGAAGGTGACAAATTGGTCTTTTTGGATATCCGCGATAGTTCAAATCATGCGCTCAGATTGGAAAGGTCTCACACTTGAATTGCATTTGAGCACTTCGAGTGAAATTCTGATGTTTCACAACGGACTCGAGTCAGCAGCCATGCGACTGCGACAGAAAGAATTGATAAGTTGATTTTTTGTTTTCTGTGTTGCTCTGTCTGTTAATTTGTTTCTTTTGAAAAGTTTTTCTGCGGTTTGAATAAAAACAGTGTTTCAGTTTCAGTTTTCTGCAGTTTCGTCATGGTTAAGTGGACAGCAGAACAACGGGTCTGGTGTGCTATCTGGTGGGAGCAATCTGAAAGTTTTTCTGCAGTGAATCGCCAGTTTCGCGTAAAATTCCATCCAGCCGCTGCCGGACGACAAACCTTGATGATGATTTGGATGTCTATGAGCAATGATTCGTTGTTAAATTCTTGGTTAAAAATCCGTTTTTTTGAAAATTTGGGAATTTTTAAACATTGTGCTGTAAAACTGAATCTACTTGACCAAACTGGATAAAAATTTTGTCAGAAAAATGGCATCACATGTTTTATCAATGCTGAAAATTTCAGCTCATAATATTAAAATACCAGCCAGTGACAGCAGTTTGAAAATGGAACCTTTTTTTGGCCCACCCCGTATAAGTCATCTAACGTTTCAAACATTTCATTTGCCAAGTATGTACAAATTCCACAGAAGCGGGAAGTTTTTTCAATGTGAACCAACCGAAAAATTGCTGAAATTCTAAACGGAAATTTCATCCGGCTCAATTTTCAAAGCATTCCAGGTGATAGGATTGATTGCAAACGCAGCGAGACCCAGATCGCGTGAAAAAAAATAGTCTCCTCGCATTCTCATGTGCCGTGGCGGTGTGCAATTTTATTGCAAACATCTTTTCGTTGTTGCGACATTCACAAAGCGAAAAAGCGTTAATTGCGCAAAACGCAAACTTTCGCGTGCGTCTGCTAAACTTGTGCTGCGACGTGCAAAGTGTATTTGCGTCAGCAGCCGCTGCTTGCATTGATCCATCGGCACATGCAACGGTCAATGTCCTGAAGCGTTGCACAACATGAACTCATGAAAGTTTCTCTGAAAAGATGAAAAAACACATTACTTGTTGTTTTTTGAAATTAGCTGAATCTACATGCAGTGCCACTCATTCATGTATCTTTCATGCCAGGCACTTGTTTCAATGTAGCTAACTGTATTTTATCCATGTTATCAGATCACATTTTCGAGCAGTTAGCGATCGAGCGCCATGAGCCAGCGCGTTCACGTTCGTTTATCGGTGTCGCCAAAGCGCACGACATTTATTCATTGAAGACGAGTATGTCCATGTTGTTCATGGCGGGCACTGAACAAATAAATTGAGCGAGCAATGTCGGCGCGCGTCTGAAACTCCCCGCGAGCGGAAAGCCGCGAAAACACACGCCCCAGACCCCAACATGGAACCGAGTTAGACGCAACATAAAATCCAGCGACTAAATTAAACGGCGGTCAGTCAAAGAGGCGTCACGCAGGTACAGGTATTTGTCAAATTTTAACCGAGTCACAGGCTTACGATTATACAAACCGCCGCGGGTGTACTTTGACGGCAACTAAGGCATTACCTTTTGTTTCAGCATTTAGTTCGTACCTCGCCATTACAATTCAATCGAGGCCACGAGTTCGCAGCCGTTCAGCACCGTCCGAAAAGGGACGCCCGGTATCAGGTTTGATTTTTGAATAGAGCAAACGCAGCATCAAATTGGACAGGCGTTGGAGGATTGTTACAGTTTATTGCCTGGGCCGAATTGGGAGCTGAAATCGTTAAACCCATCAAGTGTCGAGTTTTTCTGAAAATCGGCGTTAATTCCAGTTTTTTGTGGATCTGGCATCTGCAAAAGAGAACAAAAAACACGCGAAGACACAAAACGTATATCGGCAACAACCAGCAAAGCAGCTGTCAGATCGAATTGACTGAAATAGAGCATTATGGTCAAGACGCAATTCAGCGACCAACCAATTTTATTATCACTTCGAACGACCAACTGAAACCGATCGAGTGGTTCGAAAAGTTCGCAATGAAGACAATTAAAATTTGTCACCGTTATTATTGCGCAGTCAAAGCTAAGTCGAAATTCAGCCAAGTGTCCGGGGCCGAAAACCTTGCACATTTCTGTTCGTTATCCCGGATGAAGAAGGACACGGGAATCCACACAACGCACTCCACCGTTTGGCGGCCACTAAGAAGCCCGCGGCCGCGGGCGGAGGCGTATGTTGTTGCATATAAAAGCTGGGGCGCAGGCGACACAGAACGCCGACCGGGCAGCACGCCGCCGCGGGGAAGCCGAAGGGCCGGGGGGCGGGGGGGCGGCAGCGGAATAGCGTTCGGGAGCACCGAATAGCATGAGGGACGTTGTCACAATCAGGACCCAGAGGCAATGAAACAACACCCGGCGAGCTGGGGGAATGAAAACCAGAGGGCGCCATCGCGGGCGAGACGCGAAGCACGCGGACGAGAGATGGGCGGCCACGACTAAAGCAAGAGGCACGAGCCCGAGCGGGGCAAACCACGCGGGGTGGGACGAAAAAACCGGCGGTCAGATAGACGCGCATTTTAGCGGGGAATCGCGGAGGTTAATTAACGTTAAGGTTTAGGGCAATCGGTGGGGGCGGGGGGGGGGTCAGGCACCAGGAGGATTAGAGCCGAACGATGCGACAATTGGCGACGGGCCAGACACAGGAACACCATCAGGGCAAGACGCCACATGCCGCAGAAAATCAAAACCTGACAACGGAGGACACAATTTATGAGACGTCGATTTCATGTTAATAAGGATTCAATCGGCAAAGTGATGAATGACTTTCATGTGCAAAGATGCAGTCACCTTTGGATTGTTCGACACGAATGCAAAGAGATGCTAAGCTGGAGGATTAACACAACGGACGCTCATCCAGCAAATAAGAATCACCCATTCAGCGAGTGTAATTGATTGTGTATTAGTTATCGGGTTGCGCGTGAAATCGTTTGCGTCCACAGCAAGCGAACACAGTGAAATGCATCCGCAGAGTGTGCACACGCTTATCGAATTGAAGAAACAGTCCGAAATGCATTGCATTCGGTTGCGGTTGCGGTTGCGGTGTGCGTTTTGTGGCCGCTCATTTCGGCAGCCAGCGGCTTATCTAGCGCTTCGTGTTTGCGTCGCCTCCAATGGCAATACAATCAAATCAGAAATTACGTTCGTGTGCGCAGGCGTGTTACCAAAATAAGCTGCTCCATTAGTTGCATTCATAATGCAATTGCGCAACAGCAACTTTGCTCGGTGCCCGGCCAAGAACGCACATAAGGCATTTTGGCATGACCGTTTTTGGAGTTACGAGAGGCATGCCAAAAACACAAGTTATAAACATTTCGGAATGGTTGCAAGAAGAAACATTGCATTCATGCCTCAGCCCACCAAAAAACTTTGTTAAACACAAAGCCAAACGAATTGCATCATGTGCAACTATCCATAAATTGACGACCAAGCGAACACTCGCGCGGTGTGACGTTTGCATTTTTTGTCTACTTTTAGTCTTTTTGTCCATTTTTTGCATTTTTCCATTTTCTGGTTACTACGACCGAAAAAGGCCTAGCCACATGTGTCATGTTCCACTGCTGGACTGCACGTTTGCACAAAAACACACACTGTGCAGGAAAAAAATGGTTCACTGACGAAAAAACTTGTCTAGAATTGCAAAGCAGACTGCTGCTGCCATCCCAGAATGTTCATTACTGACAGAGTCAATATAAAGAGGCAGGCGGAAGCTTGCGGCGTGGAAACACGAGTTCAAACACCAGACACAGGATCATGCAAAAGTGCAGCACGCTGAATGAAATGGAATACAAAAACCAGCGCGACCACACAAGACAACAAAAACGCAAATAACGCAAAGTGGACGCTGGCGCATGCTAAATCATCAAGCCGCACCGGAACAAGCGAACGCAAAAAAGCAAGCAGTTGTATGGAGCTGATGAAGTTGTTCTGTATCAAAAAAGTAAGCCCTGACTGAAGCAGTTTAGTGGAAACCAGACGTGCAATATTGTTGAAGCAACCGGTGGTGTTGGCTTGCAGGACAGGGGATGCGCGTGGCAGCCTGTCACTGTAGCGGACACAGCCATAAATCAACAACAGCCGCAGTGTATTTTGGCGCTCAACTTTCCCATGTACATGTATCTCTTGTCGATATGATTCTGTGAGAAAACGCTACAACAGCGGTGGTGTGTCCAAATTCCGGCTATACACGTGCACTCAGGACAAGACACGCATTCGAATGCTTGTCAAACTATCAAGTTTCGGCGCGCAGTACGTTTGCGTGGCGTACAGGGCCTGAAGTGCTCCGTTTTGGGCTCACTGTTGTTCGCGTCTGCAGTGACGAAAAGTGTGTGCACGCAAGACCACGCAAAGGAAGTACACGCAAAATGGGGCATGTGCTGGATGCGCTGTGGTGTTTCCATGTGCTGCTGCTTCGTTGCAGGGGTGCCGCTGTGCACAAAGTTTTCACACTTTGCCACGGGGGAATGCTTTGTGTGGATTGGCTCATTTTCGGCCACCGCAGACACACGCGAGCGCAGGACAAGCCTTAAATAAATGTCGTGCGCTTTGGCGACACCGATAAACGAACGTGAACGCGCTGGCTCATGGCGCTCGATCGCTAACTGCTCGAAAATGTGATCTGATAACATGGATAAAATACAGTTAGCTACATTGAAACAAGTGCCTGGCATGAAAGATACATGAATGAGTGGCACTGCATGTAGATTCAGCTAATTTCAAAAAACAACAAGTAATGTGTTTTTTCATCTTTTCAGAGAAACTTTCATGAGTTCATGTTGTGCAACGCTTCAGGACATTGACCGTTGCATGTGCCGATGGATCAATGCAAGCAGCGGCTGCTGACGCAAATACACTTTGCACGTCGCAGCACAAGTTTAGCAGACGCACGCGAAAGTTTGCGTTTTGCGCAATTAACGCTTTTTCGCTTTGTGAATGTCGCAACAACGAAAAAGTGTTTGCAATAAAATTGCACACCGCCACGGCACATGAGAATGCGAGGAGACTATTTTTTTTTCACGCGATCTGGGTCTCGCTGCGTTTGCAATCAATCCTATCACCTGGAATGCTTTGAAAATTGAGCCGGATGAAATTTCCGTTTAGAATTTCAGCAATTTTTCGGTTGGTTCACATTGAAAAAAAACTTCCCTCTTCTGTGGAATTTGTACATACTTGGCAAATGAAATGTTTGAAACGTTAGATGACTTATACGGGGTGGGCCAAAAAAAAGGTTCCATTTTCAAACTGCTGTCACTGGCTGGTATTTTAATATTATGAGCTGAAATTTTCAGCATTGATAAAACATGCGTTGCCATTTTACTGACAAAATTTTTATCCAGTTTGGTCAAGTAGATTCAGTTTTACAGCCCACAATGTTTAAAAATTCCCAAATTTTCAAAAAAACGGATTTTTAACCAAGAATTTAACAACGAATCATTGCTCATAGACATCCAAATCATCATCAAGGTTTGTCGTCCGGCAGCGACTGGATGGAATTTTACGCGAAAACTGGCGATTCGCTGCAGAAAAACTTTCAGATTGCTCCACCCGATAGTACACCAGACCCGTTATTCTGCTGTCACTTAACCATGACGAAACTGCAGAAAACTGAAAACTGAAACACTGTTTTTTATTCAAACCGCAGAAAAACTTTTCAAAAGAAACAAATTAACAGACAGAGCAACACAGAAAACAAAAAAATCAACTTATCAATTCTTTCTGTCGCAGTCGCATGACTGCTGACTCGAGTCCGTTGTGAAGCATCAGAATTTCGCTCGAAGTGCTCAAATGCAATTCAAGTGTGAGACCTTTTCAATCTGAGCGCATGATTTGAACTATCGCGGATATCCAAAAAGACCAATTTGTCACCTTCGCAACAGTTTCAAAAATTGAATCACGCATGTTGATACAAATTTTCTTGCACTCATTTCAGTCAATTTGTTGATTTTTCGAGTTTTTTAGAAAATCTGCCACAGTGAGCGCTAGGAATTCTATATCAGAAAAAAATTTTTGTCAGAAAAATGGCAACGCATGTTTTTATCAGTGCTGAAAATTTCAGCTCATAATATTAAAACACCAGCTAGTGACAGCAGTT
>JASANC010003652.1:0-57738 GCA_030248135.1 Theristus sp. LFF4_11
CAGAATTTACAGATTGTTGATTTACAGAAGTTCTGCACAGAATTTGCACAGAATTTCGCACATGATGTGATTTCGAACTAAACTGGAAAGGACAGTTAAAAAATAATTTTAAAACTGTTTTACACTTTTCAGTAAAACAAACGCGGCGCAAAAATATAGCTTTTATGTACTTGTATCCGTGTGTACCACATCAGTGACTTGAAAATAGTTGTCGAGCCAAGTCTCTCACTGCTTACACAAAGCCATATTCCTCCTTTTATATGCGTGTCCCGCATTTTTAGATAATTCACCTAACAGCCAACCAGCGAGTTATACACAATTGTGAGTTTCTAGAAACTGATTTTTGTAAAACCTTGCACACATGATGCGAAATTTTTATTGCTCAGTTTGCTCTGGGTTTATCAGCAAGAATACCTACATTTTTTTCTCGTGACCAGCGCGGTCATTGCTGCATGATTGGCTGCTTTCAATTGGCTTGGAAAAGTGCTGAATCGCACAAAAAACGTGCACAGCAAACAACCACGGGCGTTCAAACGCTTTCACTGTATTTTGAAAAAAGAGCTTAAAAACTTAAAAACACATTTTTGTCTTTTCTTTTAGCTTTTAACCAAAATCCTGGACTTATTATTCTCTGTTTTTTTTTCAATTTTTACCACCTTTCATGTGATTCACTGTTTAAAAAAAGTAAAAAGCAGTTAGAGAATTTCCACAGTGGAAAGGGGTTTTAGAAAGTGATATACAATAATGGACATACTGCACACGCACAAACAAGTCAGGGTGTCCAATTTCAAGCTGGGAGGTCTCATGAACACATGTATTTTCTGAAGATTTCCAGTTTTTTTCTCTGTTTGTTTGTTGCGTTTTTTGGCTTTGATGAAAAATTTTCAGACGCGATTTGATGTTTGCAAACTGTCGAACTGTGCTAGCTGTTCCACTTCGAGTGGAGCACGCTTTTGTTCGTGTCAGCATGTTTGTTGTCTTATGTATACATATTTTTGTCCGCAAAACGTGTTATCGCATTGGAAAAAATGGGTTTCAAAAGAAATCTGTCACTGAAATGCAAGATGAGCTTGAAAAAACAGCAGTAATCTGACGGCATGGTTGCTTATTGCGTGATGCGGTTCTGTTTTTTGTCGCTTGACTCAACTTTTTAATTGAACGGGTGTTACGTTTTTACGGCAAGAAGATTGTCGTGTGTCTCTTACTCTCTTGTTACAAACCGTATGTATGCTCCATATTCTCGATCCATTTAAAACAACTTGCAATATCCCATTTTTTGTACTTGTAGCTCATCTGTAACTCATCCGTTTCACGTGGTCCATATCATTAGTAAGCCGAACCACCGCTCGCCGCGCTGTTGCGTGCCACCGGTTGTTGCGTTCTTGAGTGAAGGAAAAACAACAGCCGCAAAAGATAGATAAAAAGCAGCTGGTTGAAGAAACATTCCAATTGACCTACATTGTAGTAAGTGCTGAAAGCCAAAAAAGCAAAAAAAAACCGAACCATTCGTTTTCTTGCTCGCCGCGGTTATCCATCAACGCAAATCAAGCGTTTGATTGAGACCATGCCCGTGCGTGTGTGTTGGATTGGAACATGGTGCGCTTCATGCCATGTGATGCGCTTCATGCCATGTGGTGCGCTTGCCGCCATGTGGTGCGCTTGCCGCCCTGTGGTGCGCTTGCCGCCCTGTGGTGCGCTTGCCGCCCTGTGGTGCGCTTCATGCCATGTGGTGCGCTTGCCGCCATGTGGTGCGCTTACCGCCATGTGGTGCGCTTCATGCCATGTGGTGCGCTTCATGCCACGTGGTGTGGTGCGCTTTCTGCCATGAGGTGCGCTTCATGCCATGTGGTGCGCTTCCTGCCATGTGGTGCGCTTGCCGCATAATGTGGTGCGCTTCGCCGCCATGTGGTGCGCTTGCCGCATAATGTGGTGTGCTTCCTGCCATGTGGTGTGCGCTTCATGCCATGTGGTGCGCTTTCTGCCATGTGGTGCGCTTCCTGCCATGTGGTGCGCTTTCTGCCATGTGGTGCGCTTCATGCCATGTGGTGCGCTTGCCGCCATGTGGTGCGCTTCCTGCCATGTGGTGCGCTTGCCGCCATGTGGTGCGCTTTCTGCCATGTGGTGCGCTTGCCGCCATGTGGTGCGCTTGCCGCCATGTGGTGCGCTTGCCGCCCTGTGGTGCGCTTGCCGCCCTGTGGTGCGCTTCATGCCATGTGGTGCGCTTGCCGCCATGTGGTGCGCTTGCCGCCCTGTGGTGCGCTTGCCGCCCTGTGGTGCGCTTGCCGCCCTGTGGTGCGCTTCATGCCATGTGGTGCGCTTGCCGCATAATGTGGTGCGCTTCGCCGCCATGTGGTGCGCTTGCCGCATAATGTGGTGTGCTTCCTGCCATGTGGTGTGCGCTTCATGCCATGTGGTGCGCTTCCTGCCATGTGGTGCGCTTGCCGCATAATGTGGTGCGCTTCGCCGCCATGTGGTGCGCTTGCCGCATAATGTGGTGTGCTTCCTGCCATGTGGTGTGCGCTTCATGCCATGTGGTGCGCTTGCCGCATAATGTGGTGCGCTTCGCCGCCATGTGGTGCGCTTGCCGCATAATGTGGTGCGCTTTCTGCCATGAGGTGCGCTTCATGCCATGTGGTGCGCTTCCTGCCATGTGGTGCGCTTGCCGCATAATGTGGTGCGCTTCGCCGCCATGTGGTGCGCTTGCCGCATAATGTGGTGTGCTTCCTGCCATGTGGTGTGCGCTTCATGCCATGTGGTGCGCTTTCTGCCATGTGGTGCGCTTGCCGCCATGTGGTGCGCTTGCCGCCATGTGGTGCGCTTCCTGCCATGTGGTGCGCTTGCCGCCATGTGGTGCGCTTTCTGCCATGTGGTGCGCTTGCCGCCATGTGGTGCGCTTGCCGCCATGTGGTGCGCTTCCTGCCATATGGTGCGCTTGCCGCCATGTGGTGCGCTTCCTACCATGTGGTGCGCTTCGTGCCATGTGGTGCGCTTCGTGCCATGTGGTGCGCTTCCTGCCATGTGGTGCGCTTGCCGCCATGTGGTGCGCTTGCCGCCAAGTGGTGCGATTCCTGCCATGTGGTGCTCTTGCCGCCATGTGGTGCGCTTTCTGCCATGTGGTGCGCTTCCTGCCATGAGGTGCGCTTGCCGCCATGTGGTGCGCTTCGTGCCATGTGGTGCGCTTGCCGCCATGTGGTGCGCTTCCTGCCATGTGGTGCGCTTCCTGCCATGTGGTGCGCTTGCCGCCATGTGGTGCGCTTCCTGCCATGTGGTGCGCTTTATGCCATGTGGTGCGCTTCGTGCCATGTGGTGCGCTTCCTGCCATGTGGTGCGCTTGCCGCCATGTGGTGCGCTTGGCGCCATGTGGTGCGCTTGGCGCCATGTGGTGCGCTTCCTGCCATGTGGTGCGCTTCCTGCCATGTGGTGCGCTTGCCGCCATGTGGTGCGCTTGGCGCCATGTGGTGCGCTTCCTGCCATGTGGTGCGCTTGCCGCCATGTGGTGCGCTTCCTGCCATGTGTTGCGCTTTATGCCATGTGGTGCGCTTCGTGCCATGTGGTGCGCTTTATGCCATGTGGTGCGCTTCGTGCCATGTGGTGCGCTTCCTACCATGTGGTGCGCTTCCTGCCATGTGTTGCGCTTCCTGCCATGTGGTGCGTTTTATGCCATGTGGTGCGCTTCGTGCCATGTGGTGCCCTTCCTGCCATGTGGTGCGCTTTATGCCATGTGGTGCGCTTTATGCCATGTGGTGCGCTTCGTGCCATGTGGTGCGCTTCCTGCCATGTGTTGCGCTTCCTGCCATGTGGTGCGCTTCCTACCATGTGGTGCGCTTGCCGCCATGTGGTGCGCTTGCCCACACGCACAGTGAATTATGTCACTGAGTTCAATTTCAACTGAGTCTTTCCAATCGGAAAGTTTTGCGTAACCAAATAAAAGTGGGTCTCAATTTCGAGCGTTTTTATTGGTATACACACATTTTCCTTAGTGAACATTCATACTCATTGTGTCGCCGCGAAACCAATCAGTACCATAAGCTGCGTTTTTGCACTTTCTGCAGCGCGCGTGCGCTGTATTCTTGATTGAATTGCGTTTTCGATACATGAGGAACGTAAAAGTGCTTTGCTACACGATACAGTCTCGAGGCGAGGCGGAAGAAAAATATACCGTAAAGTCTTGCATATAAGGTCTCCTTATATAAATTTGAAAATCAAATTTTTTTGAAAAAAGTGGAATTTCGTGTGACAACCTCATAAGTGGGAGGAGGTCTTATAAACCGAACATTAGGAATTCCGGGCCTTATAAACGGGGTAGGATTTTGACCAAGTCACATTTTTGAAATTTTTGGTTTCCCGCCGTGTGACACTCCGCCCACTTTTGGGTGGGGGTCTTATAAGTGGGAGGAACCTTATATGCAAGACTTTACGGTAAACGAAAAACAAATCGCACGCGATTTTACGAGGCACGCATATTAGCCTATAGTGAGTTTTTGGCTTGGTTTCTGAGAACGGAAATCATGTTTCGTTCTCTCTTTTGGGCTGTCATCTTCTCTAGTCGTTCGAATAATCCGTTTTATTACACAATGTTTGTTTTTGTCATCGGAAAGAATACGAATTAATTCGCGTTTTTTGCAAGCGTGACACTGTGCTTTTCACAGCCGGATGCTTCTAAATTGGCCTCTAGTTTTACTGGATCATATTGTGGACTTAATCCTCCTCCGCCATATTGCCAACATCATTAACCGCTGAAAGTTTTTTAATACAATTATGAAAAAATTTCAGATTTCATCGGACAAGCGTGTTTCAATTCAATATATTACGAATTGCTGTGGCAAGTAAAAAAAGTCAATACTGAGTATTTCTTTGGGAAGTAGTGTAACACAACCACCTTTTGTGATTATGAAACTAGCCGAAAATGAGCAGAAAGGCGGATATCCGGAGTAAAAAGGAACAGCAGCAAGCGTTGATCAACGAAGAAGCAAAGGTACGTTGCATGATCAGTGCAAAAAAGAGTACGGTCTGTTTTGTAGAATTCGCCAGACAAAAGTGACGTTGTTCCAATGAGATGTCAAAGAAATTGTACTTGTGTATACTGTATATGCAAAACGGATTGGCTTTTGAACGGTTTTATGGTTTTTGAAACACCTTCTTCTGGTCATCTGATGTCTTCTTACTTTCATTGCAGCTTGAAGAGCTGAAAATCACAAAGGCACAATTGGATGGTTAGTTTTCCAAGCGAGCTTTGTTTTCCGTGTCAACGTGTCGTTCGAATTTTGGTTCATGTTTAGCAATAATGGTCACATACACCAGCGGCAGAAGCCTCACAAAACAACAAACAGAGCGGCAGTTCAAAATAGAATCCGCCGCTTTCAAGGCAATTCTGCTAATTCGATATAATGACGTAATCTTTGTCTGACTGATCACAACAAACACCCTTTACACCACCAACAATAAACAGCTTTCACCGAGGCGTTTGCCGTGTTTGACAAGGATGGTGACGGCTCGATGTCGACGAATGAACTCGGCAGTGTCATGAGATCACTCGGACAGAACCCCACAGAGGTGGAATTGCAGCAGATTATCAACGAGTCTGATACCGACGGTTGGTTGGTTGTTGGAATTGGGAAAACCACTTTGGGCGAATCTACCGAAAAAATGCCCAATTTCAAAAACATTTCGTCGTGTTCATGGTATAAAGTACCATATGGCTTGTCGTTTTGCTCATCGCGTTTTTGAGTGGCACCCCAGAAACAATCATCGCGGTTACAACAAACAGATTAGCCCACAGATCTGTTCGAGTAAGAAACTAAAATCTCATCAATTGCCCAAAAAGGGCAAAACCGACCCCTACCTAATTTCTTCGCCCGTTTTCGAGAAAAATTTAAAACGGGTTGCATATTCAAAATGTGCTTTTTAATAAAGACATTGTACTTCATGCTACGAACACATCGATTTGTTGACCTTTTTCACTTTTTTCTTAATTTTGCAGCAAACGGCACAATCGACTTCAATGAATTCCTGGTGTTGATGGCGAAAAAGTCGAAAGAGGTGGACCCGGAGGAGGAGATACGGGAGGCATTTCGTGTATGTTCGTTGTGTAGTCTGCTCGTTTGATCCTATCAGATTCATACTTCAGAAAATAATCAGCAAAGCAAGCAAGTGTCGCGCTGAACTTTCTTCCATATCAACGAAACAGTTGGCAAAATAATTGGCAAACATCACATTCACCAGGGAACAAAATCTATATGCCGTTTCTGCACTTTTTTTGCCCCGAAAACTGTGTGTTACATACTGAAACATCTACCGGGGGAAAATAGTGTTCTTTCCAATATAATATTCGCTGCTCCCATTTGAAAACGCACTTTTCCCCTGCAAAACGTGAGTTCTGCTCGTGCAAAATCCTACCTGAAAAATTGCGCAACAGAAAGAAAGAAAAAACGTCCGCTGGCAGGCATTCGACATCGACAACAACGGCTACGTGTCGGCGGCCGAGTTGCGTCACGTGATCGCGAACTTGGGCGCAAAACTGTCCGACGAGGAAGTGGACGCGATGGTTAAGGAGGCAGACATGGACGGAGATGGGCACATCAAGTACACTGGTCCGTTTCAAGTGCCTTTACATTTGTTGTTGCTGTTTTTTGGGGTTCGGGTTGGGGTTGGGGTCTGTCTCTAGCTTCGTAAAGTTTAGCCCTTGGTTAGCGCTCTTTTTCAGTCATCAAATAGGCGCCAAAGGATTTTTTAGTCTCGAAGCTAGCGTAAATCTTGGTCGCTCAAAAAAGTTAATTCGAAAATCGTCAGCTGCAAACGCATCTGGTCGAGGTCGTTCTTTATTGCCAATCGGGCATTTTTTAAGACACCTGATACCTAGTTTTTTTTGATTTTTTGTGTTGCAGCAGATTTTTTGAGTTCATTCCTGTTTCCAATTTACGCATTCAACATTTGGATTTTATTTGCCGTAATTCGATATCTTGTTGCAGAATTTCGAACCTTGATGACAACAACGTGACAGTGCACAATGAAGATAGCAACAAAAGAAATTGATAATCTATCTGCTGATTTACAATCATTTTCACAGAGAAGTTTATATCAGGAACAACGATGTTTGGTGATTGATTGATTGGTGACTACTGCTATTAAGCTTGAAATTACTCTTCACACAGTTTGTCTCGTTTATCACACACTAAGAAAAACGTCTCGCGACACTTTCGCGTCCACCACCGCCGTGTCCGGCCCCAAAAACGGATTAAAATAAACGTTTATTTATTTTTGAGACACAGCACGAGACAGGACACGGCTATGGACACGGTTTTGCGACATTTTTCAGCGTGTCATACCAGAGAGAGCCGCGTCTCAAAAGTGTTTGCAATACAACCAAAGCGTTTGGCCGCCACCGAATTGTAAGCACAAAATAATGGACATAAAATTGATTCCGTCAGTATGGCTGAAAAATCGGACAATTTGATGTTCTTCACACCTGAAAAGAACATTCCCCAAGAAAACCTATCCCTCGAAATCAAGCGGCGCATTCGGCATCAGCACCGCTTTCGCCAGATCCACCGTAGTCGCGAGATGTTGCCGCTCAAAGTGCGACCAGCCGCGAGCTCGTACGAGCGCGAGCCGCCCGCTGCTGCACTCGTCGGCGGCGTTCACGCAGCTGCGAGCACGGTGCAGCTCGCACGACGACGCCGCCGCATCGTAGCTGAATGCACGACACCAGGCGCCATGACGAACGCAGAACTTGCCTGCGGGGTGTTTTGGTTGCTTGTGAAACCGGATTGTGCGTACAATCGCGGTGTGTCGGAGTGTCGTGGCCTGAACAGTTGTGGCCCGGATAATCGCGGCTTGCACATCGCCAGACCGTGATTATCACCTCTACTGGTCTGGGTGGTGGTAAGCGCGTTGCGTTGATAACAGTGCGTACAATTTTGAGAATGGTTTCAAATAATCGTCGAACAAAATAAGTGAACAGAAAAACTGATGTTAGTATATAGGTATGTTTAGAACACTGAACATAGCAGTATTGTTGGAGTTGGTAACTTCGCAATAGTTCTGCGATGAATACAATTATTCCACGCATAGGTATAATAGGTAATCAGTTTTTGTGCTTGACGCGGTAATTCGAAGTGTGAAAGTGTGAGTTCCTGACACACACAAATATTGGTCATGAAAACAGTTTTTCTCACGTCTGCAAGCAAACGCAATGGTATTAATGCTACTTACTATTTAGCTGATAACCTCAAAATCGTTAAAAATGTTTTTCAACAAGTGAATTTCAAGCAAACATGCTGTGGAATCGGCAATCAACACTCATTCCAGCCTTGCTGTGTATCTGATGTTGGTGCTGCATCACAATGTACATGTATCTGGTGAACATGGTAACATGGACATTCTTAGAAAACTTCGAAAGAAAAACAAAAGGCAGCTGAAAATTAGAAAACTAGGCAAACATACTTAGCAAAAAATGGATTAATAACACAACACCAAGTCCCACGGTTTGACTGCTGTTTCAAACTAATACCTTTGCCAGACGTATTGTATATGATTCTTATTTTTTATGTGTTCTTATTTACCACATTAACTTTTACACTTTTAGCTCATATTCCGCCTTTTTAATGCGCAGAGGAGAGCGCATTTTTCTCTAATGTTTGATTTTTCTTGTTTTGTACGGTCAATATAAAAATGTTTTTTGAACAATTTTCAAAGCAGTTTTTTTCATCGCTGTCGTTTCGTTTATTTTCAGAGATTTGCACACCGCATTCATTATTCATTGGCGACTACGGGCCCAATGATTTTGTCAAAACTCGGTTCAACTACCATGCTTTTGGTGTATACCTGGACTCCGGTATCTCGCTGGACATTGATGATGATTCGCATTTTCTACAAGTGCAAAACACGCCAAATCGTTACTTGTGTTCCTGATATTAAAGTACTGAAGTCCATCAGCTGATTGATTGGTTGCACACACGTGCAGTTGGTGCATGCAGTCTGCGCAGGCTGTGGAGTTGGAATTTGTTTACACAGAAATGCATCCATAAACAGCACATGTGCGCAACCCGATGTCAGTGGTTTGTGTTGAGGCACAATTAGGTAATACCGCAAAGTTTTCACATACAATTGTAAGGTTCCTCCCACTTATAAGACTCCCCAAAGTGGGCAGAGTGTCACACTGGGCGGGAAACCAAAAAAATTCTCAATTTTTACTTGGTCAACTCTGGGTATGCGTGAAAACGTTCTCTTGCCATTTCATACAGCTTCATGTCAGCATGTTGTATGAATCGTATTTTCTCAATGTATCCGGCGGGAAGCTGCGCAATCAATTTGGCGGCTGTTTGTTTTTTCACTTGAAACTCAATTTCGCTCTTCTCATTGATTGGCTGTATCAGTCTCGACGATCCGTGTCCACCGCTGTTCATTCGTACCATCATGCGATTTTTGATGCTGGATTTTGCTCTAGTTGATATCGGAAAGTATTTCTTCGCCTCCCAGCCTGTCCGCCGCTGAAATTGAAACGTGTAACCTTTTGCTGTGCAACGAATCTGCATGTCCAACCTAATCAACACATTTAATTGAACTTCTCAAACTCTCCTGGTTTAAACAAAAAACTGGCCTATGTTTTTTCGGCCACCTGATGTCTTCAGAAAATAAACACTCGCAATCAGCGCATCGCCCGCTGCTGATTCTGGCATGAATTTTTGTAAATGGTAAAAATAAGGAAACAAGAAACTAAAATACCAGCAAAACTCAAATGTTTTTATGCAGCTGAAAATAAAACGCTAAATACACGAAATGTTCAATGACCTGCAGCAGACGCAGCGAGTTTTGCATGTCATCAGTGATGCCAATGAAATCCCAGGCTGCCACAAACGCCAACACGTCCGACTGAAGGTTGTCCGAGCAATTGGCATTCACTGTCGTTGGCGTCAGCTGACAAGCATTCCATCCGAGATACTGGCTTTGAAAGTTGGATAGTCGATGAAACATGCTCGTTTCATCCGCGTTCATCCCTTTTGTGCTGCCGTTGTTCAAGTGAGCCTCTGAGGTAAATAGAACACATGAGATTTCTCACTTGAATTCTATCGGTTCGTACTTTTATTTGTGTGAGATCCAGCAGTTTTTGTCGTTACATGTTATAAATAGTTGGTAATGTGTTTATGTTCTAACTGTATATGAAATCAATTGTTTCCGTCAGCGAAGTATAGTTGCTGATGAGATACCACCAATGCGTTGTATAAGTCTTCGAGTGCCGAAGTTTTGACCTGCACGGAGAAAAGTGAACATGAAAATAAAAACTTTCTTGACAAGTTCGGAAGTTTTGATCGCGTGTGGGCTTCATAAGTCAAAATAAGTCAAATAAAAAATCATCAGTAGTGCTGATAATTGTGTCGGTTGGTATCTACAGGGTGGGCCAAAAAAGGTTCCAATCATGCCCATTCGCGAGCGAAGCGGAGCGGAGCGGACAGCGGATGCAGGCATAATATGGCCCGTCAGTCGCTCGCGCGTAAATTCCTAACTTACTTTGCCTCGCTCTGTGAACATAAAAGGAGCTGAGATTTTTTTCTGCGGCACACAGGCAGACAATCCACAGATACACTGTGTGCACCAGAAATTTTTTCGTGGTGATCTTCTACACACGCTGTGTGCGCAAAACATCGATTCTGAATTCGCTGTTTCTTATTCTTCTATACCCCTTTTTTTCGACCATGTCATAAAATGTGTACGCAGTTTCAGTGATATAAAGAAAATTCTGACTGTTATGAGAAAAACATTTTCTGGGGTAAAAATCTTCGGGATTTTCAAATTTCGCATTCATTTTTTTTCTCCGATGCTTCCCAAGGCTAAAAATTTGGCTTGTTTGTACAAAATTACGAAAAATGCTTATTTTGACGTGTATTTGCGATTTCTGCGCGTGTAACAAACCGTTATTTGACAAATCAAAAAGTTTCTAAAGGTAACCAACAACGGAGAGTTTGAATTTGACTTTTATTTTTAAAAAAAATCTGAGGAATAGCTGTTAAATAACCAAAGTCGTGACGATTTCGGGCAAATCGGCCGTGGAAATTGGCGAAATCGGTTCAAAAACAAAAAATGAGAAAGTGGTGTATTCCGGGGTAATTCAATGCGCTGATTACGGATTTCGGGTTAGTTTTCTTATGTGAGCAACTCGACATACTGAATCGTGACGATTTCGGGCGAATCGGCCGTGGAAATTGGCGAAATCGGTCCAAAAACACAAAATGAGAAAGTGGTGTAGTCCGGGGTAATTCAATGCGCTGATTACAGAAAGGGTTAAGTGGTTATGATGTTTATTGGGTTTGCTGATTATGTTGGAGTGATTACAACAAGAATAAGAATAAACTGCACACTCATCACAGATAATCACAGGTTATATAGTCAATATAATTGCGTTATTACACAGTTATACGTTGTTCCCAACTTCTCCCCAACAATTGAAAATGATTTATCACGTAGTTTGATTGGAAATGATTTATCACTTTATTTTGATTCGCTGATTAAAATTGGTTTGTTGATTTGAAATTTATTGCGTTTTAACGTCGTTTCATTTGGCTAAAATTGATTTGTTTTGAAATTTTCATTGCGTTTTAACGTTTTAACGGCTTTTAACGGCACTGCGGCCTATCACATCACGGCTCAATCCTCGGCGCACGTTCGGCCGGAAGCACGTGAAACTTTTCCGTCGACGCCTCTCATCGCCCGTCGAATCGCTGCTGCTCAGCAAACTGCTGGAGTTTTTCCTTGCCATTTCCTTCCGCCAATGACTTTTTGTGGTTGCTGATTGATTTCTGTTGATTTTTGTTTTGATGATTGATGATGATAAGTGCAAGCCAAACGTTGGGCGCCAGAAAGGGTTAGGTGGTTATGATGTTTATTGGGTTTGCTGATTATGTTGGAGTGATTACAACAAGAATAAGAATAAACTGCACACTCATCACAGATAATCACAGGTTATATAGTCAATATAATTGCGTTATTACACAGTTATACGTTGTTCCCAACTTTACGTATTTTGAATTAGTTTTCTTATGTGAGCACTCTATATACTGAATCGTGACGATTTCGGGCGAATCGGCCGTGGAAATTGGCGAAATCGGTCCAAAAACAAAAAATAGGAAACTTGTCTAGTCCGTTGGAATTCAATGCGCTGATCACGGATTTTGGGTTTGTTTTCTTACGTGAGGAACTCTAGATGCTGAATCGTGAAGATTTCGGGCGAATCGGCCGTGGAATTTGGCGAAATCGGTCCATGAAGGAAAAATGAGAAAATAATGAATTGCGGGGTACTTCGATGCGCTGATCGCAAATTTGCTTTTAGTTTTATTATGTGAGCAACTCTAAATGCTGAATAGTGACGATTTCGGGCGAATCGGCCGTGGAATTGGCGAAATCGGTCCAGAAACGAAAAACAAGAAAACGGTGTTTTCCAGGGTAATTCAATGCGCTGATCACGGATTTTGGATTAGTTTTTTATGTGAGCAATTCTAGATACCGAATCGTGACGATTTCGGGCAAATCGGCCGTGGCCCAAAAACGAAAAATGAAAAACCTGAGTTCTCCGGGGTTTAGAAGAATGTGTGACCAACGAATTGTGAATTTGGTCCGACCTTCGCGGCTCATGTAAAAGTCAGAATATTATCTAAAAATGCGGGAGACGCATATAAAAGGAGGAATATGGCTTTGTGTAAGCAGTGACAGACTTGGCTCGACAACACTTTTCAAGTCTCTGATGTGGTACACACGGATACAAGTACATAAGAGCCATATTTTTGCGCCGTTTATTCATTAAATTCGGTTGCACATGGCAACCCTCGTACTTTGTTTGTAGACAAATGAAACTTTCACATTTGCGGTATTTCGGGCATTTAGCGACCACTAAAAACACTAAAATAACGATCAATACATAATGTTCGCTGTTTGCGGTTTCGCCAGGTAGACGCATACCGCGGTGTCCCCTGGCTCATCAGTGCGACGGACACCAGGCAGAACTACCGAAGGTGTTTTACCACAGACAGATCTTATGGTCTGGGCAAAACATCAGATCAGACTTTGGATCGCTGACACTGCTTTGCCAGGATAAAGTGTATCGCAGAGGTATATCGGAACGCAAGGTTTCCATCTGTGGCAAAGGCAGTTAGTCACAGGACAGACGGTTTATCCTGCCACAAGAGTTTGGTAAAAAGGGTGAAAATCAACGGCAGACAACACCATTCTGTCACTGGTTCTGGTGTGTACACAGCGGTGCGTACGTTAGTAACAACGATAAAGCTACATGCAGCAATGTTTTGCAATCTCTGATTTTTCTGTTTTTGCACAGAATTTACAGAATTTCGCACATGGTGTGATTTTAGACTAAACTGAAGAGGACAATTTAAAAAAATTAAAGTTTTTACGCTTTTCAGTAAAACAAACGCGGCGCAAAAATATAGCTATTATGTACTTGTATCCGTGTGTACCACATCAGAGACTTGAAAAGTGTTGTCGAGCCAAGTCTGTCACTGCTTACACAAAGCCATATTCCTCCTTTTATATGCGTCTCCCGCATTTTTATTCTAAAATGCTCTCACTGGCGTGTGCTAAGGTGTTTAGAGCTGAAAATTGAAACACCATTAGAAAAAATTTGGAGGTTTTTCTGACTAAATTTTTTTTTCATGGTATGTTGCCCCTATCACTCACTACAGCAGAATATCTGAAAAACATGAAAAATCGACAAATGTGGTAAAACGCAGAAAGTTAATTTACCGTATTACCTCTATTAAACCCCCCCAAAATTAACCCCCCCCCCAAAAATAAACCCCCACCCCCTCGACAAGTTTCCAAATAATCCCCCCCCCAAAATAATCCTTCATGGGGGATTATTGAAACCTGTTTGAAACACATAACCAGCGAATTCAGACGCTGGTTGCAGTGAAAATGATGAAATTGTGCTACCAAAGGCCCCAAATGGATGAGTTAATGGTAATTTCATAACAAAAGGCTGTTGTAAAAGGAAATTTCTATGTAGAGTAGAAGTTTCTGCGACTTCCTTCCTGCCATGGAAGGTATTTTTGCCATTTTGCCCACCCCTAAAAATGGTTTCCAAATAAACCCCCCCCCCAAAAATAAAGCCCCCCCCCCAAAATAAACCCCCACCCCCAGAAGTCGCTGAAGAAATAAACCCCCATGGGGGTTTATTAGAGGTAATACGGTAGCTGTAACAAAGACCAAATGATGAACGTTGGTGAAAACCCGAGTGCTCACAACACAAAAAAAGATGAAAAAAAAAACAATACGCACATACAGTAGCTTGGAAATGCCGAATGCTGAATTGCATTTGTACAGTGTTTGATCAACCTGATGTTTCACTTCGAGTCTGAGCGTGCGTGAGCGGTTCAGCCCAGAGCAGATGCGAATTTATCTTTCCAGATGCAAACTGTTTTTTTTCTTTTTTAATTTACACAATTTGTCACTCTCACTTTGTCACAATTTATTTTTCACCATAGCAGACTGGTTGTTTTCTGCAGTGAAAGATGCAATTCCATTTTCAGTCGTTGCTGCCATCATGGTTAAGTGGACGGCAGAGAAGCGAGTCTGGTCTGCCAATTGGTGGGAACATGCGAATAAGTTATCCACAGTGGTTCGGCAATTTTGTACAAAATTCATTTTTCCCCGCGTGGCGATACATCAGTTCGCAAGTCGGTATGAGCAATGATAAACAGTGAGATTATGGGTGAACGTTGTTTTTTCGTCAAAAATCGCTATTTTTTAAAAAATACAATGTAAAAATAAACTGAAACGTGTAAACCAAAAAATTTTTGATCACAAAAAGCTCCCAAAGTGTTCCAACAGTGTTCCAAATTTTAAGCCATGAGGTCCCTTTGTTGCAGCTAAATCAACCCTCTGCATTTTACAACATTTGTCGATTTTTCATATTTTCCAGATATTTTGCTGTAGTGAGTGACAGGGGCAACATATCGTGATAAAAATTAGGTCAGAAAAACCTCCAAATGTTTTCTAATAGTGTTCCAATTTTCAGCTGTAAACACCTCAGCACACGCCAGTGAGAGCATTTTAGAATTGGAACCTTTTTTTTGGCCCACCCTGTATATTTGTTTTTGTTTATTAATACAATTCAAAGAGGGGTACACACAGCACTGAGAAGAGAATGCCATATTTTGACCCCCGCCATATTTTGACCGGGGGTCAAAACATGGCAAAACATGTTGCCATATTTTGACCCCCCGGTCATTCTATGGCAACTTGTCGCTGCCATGGAATGACCCACCTTGCCATATTTTGACCTACCCGTCGAAACTCAGTGTATGGAGATAGCTGAGATGGGAAACGTTTTATACGAGTGCTGTGCTAGCGGGAAGGGGGTTACAATTCCGGCCCACTAATTCCGGCCTGAAGAGTTCCGGCCCGGTCTCCGCGCAACTGTCAACAAAACGTAAATGAACCGAACTTTCGTGCAATTGATTTAACCGAAAAATCTTCCCACCATAGTCGATAGGTGTACTCGTGCTGCGAAACAAACTGCGCCACTGGGTCTCGCAGAAAACCAAATCTAAAATCTAAAGTCAGTCAGTGGAATGCGAAAATGCAAAACCTAAACTTGTCTGTATTGTACACAAGTACAGGGTGGCTAAAAGAGAAAAGAGCACATTTAGAATGATTCGTTTCGTTTCCGAAACCGATCTAAGATATTGTGAATCAACGCTGGTACGCCGATTCGCCGTTTGATGCTCCTTGCAGGCCGCGTCGCATTTCGGCGTAGTGACCAGTCGTTGCCTCGGAACATCGCGTGGTGGACACTCGACGGTGACGTACAGTGTCGATTGACGGATGCTCACTTTCCGAGGATTTGCGTTCGAAGTTCTGTTGCCTAACATGAACTGATTCATTACTAGCGGTGTACTTTGTTACAGTCTCAAACAACTAATAAAACGAAACTGTCTTTACAAGAGTACTCGTTACTTTCAGGGCAGGTGACGGATTTTAGGGCGAACTCACTCACAATCTACACTGGGACCGAAGACCCTTCGAAGTTCTGTTGCCTAACATGAACTGATTCATTACTAGCGGTGTACTTTGTTACAGTCTCAAACAACTAATAAAACGAAACTGTCTTTACAAGAGTACCGTAAAGTCTTGCATATAAGGTCTCCTTATATAAATTTGAAAATCAAAAATTTCTGAAAAAACTGGAATTTTGTGTGACAGCCTTATAAGTGGGAGGAGGTCTTATAAAGCAAACATTAGGAATTCCGGGCCTTATAAACGGGGTAGTATTTCGACCAAGTCAAAATTTTGAATTTTTTGGTTTCCCGCCGTGTGACACTCCGCCCACTTTTGGGTGGGGGTCTTATAAGTGGGAGGAACCTTATATGCAAGACTTTACGGTACTCGTTACTTTCAGGGCAGGTGACGGATTTTAGGGCGAACTCACTCACAATCTACACTGGGACCGAAGACCCAGCAGTGAGCCGTCACCCAAATCGCCCTGCCGCCTCAGCGCCTGCTAGTCAGGCGACTTTACGTCTCCGCCCGAGGAAGGCGGCAACGCAATCCAACCTCAAACAGATAAAACGATCTTTATATTAGTAGTTTTATTGTTTGAGTATTCGTACATCATGAAGATAGGTTTGGAATTCGTATATATGCAGTTACAGAAACGGTGGCCAATGTTAATAAAAGAGACGAACTATTGAGATTGTGGAACATTTTACAGTAAAGGTGAATGCACAACACAGGGTTGGAGAGAGTTGCACAGTAGTGTCCTTTAGTGGACCTGACAATATGGGGCTGAATAAATTTAGAACACACACCATAAAGTCTAGCATATAAGACCTTACATAAGATCTCCCAAAAGGGGAAAGCCAAAAAAATTGATTTTGGCAGTCTCACCCCATTTATAAGTTGGAAGTGGCCCTCTTCATTTTTAACATAGAAAAGGAAAAAATGCGGAAACCAACTACGAACTACGAAGTACGAACCTGAAAAAATTGCTAATTGGTCGAAACGCGTCACTAAGCAATTGGCGGTTTTTTTTCGTCAGAATAATGTGATCAACCAATCCGTCCAAGCCCTTCGCTTTCATTTTCGCAAAATTCGGACAACATCCGCTGCTTATTTGATCGTCCAAGTACACCGGCGATATTTGGCAATATTTGGAATTTCCACTGCTGCCACATGCGTCATATGTGAGGCATGTCAATCCATTCGCTGTATATAATGTACTGTACATGTATAGATTTGTCATTTTCGAAAAAAAACACTCGAAAACACATTTAACAGGTGTGACGTGAAACCTTCTTCATCAGAAACGCCCCATCCAGGACTCTCATTTGCAAAAAAATTACCGTAAAGTCTTGCATATAAGGTCTCCTTATATAAATTTGAAAATCAAAAATTTCTGAAAAAAGTGGAATTTCGTGTGACAGCCTTATAAGTGGGAGGAGGTCTTATAAAGCGAACATTAGAAATTCCGGGCCTCACAAACGGAGTAGGATTTCGACCATGTCAAAATTTTGAATTTTTTGGTTTCCCGCCGTGTGACACTCCGCCCACTTTTGGGTGGGGGTCTTATAAGTGGGAGGAACCTTATATGCAAGACTTTACGGGTATGTTTCTTTCAGAAATTTTTATTTTGCGGTTTATAAACAAGATCTAGATTTTGCACCACAGTCGTGAATAATGTCACACCGCTTTCCGCCATATTAAAAAATTGTCAAACCTTCACAGTAGCGCTTCAGAATACCGCGAATGGTCGTCGTTCCGGTCTTTTCAATCGCGTAGAACATGAATCGATGTACCCGAGTGCTGTTCGGCCAGAAATACGCGCGACGCATTGTTTCAGTCGTGTTAAGCACGGGTGAATGGTCAATATTAGAACTCCTCAACAGCGAACCGTGCAATGTGTGCATCGAGTTTGACACCATTATTATCTTGTTATAGCCGCTTGACCAGAGCAGCCGCACATAAATGGGGCAGAGTAAGATGACAGCCAGAAACAGCTTCCTATTGCAACTCTTCACGAAACGTTCGGTTGCTCTTCGGTTTTTCAAACACGTCATGGTTCTTAATGTTATCGCGGTCACTGAAATGGTGAAATATGCTCATTGAGACGTCTCAAATTCGTCTTGACTTGAGTTCGTATGTAATTCAAGGAGAAAACGTCACGAGTGTTTTAACTGTTATTTTTTTATTTCAGTGCCGAGACTCAATGTGCGCATAAACAGGCGAACAGTTGTGCAAGCATGGCGCGGGAATTCAAAATTGGCAAAGTGATCCAAGTTCTGAAATAGGGCCCGGTCACTTAGAATATTTTGAATTTCAGCTTCAAACGCTGATGCAGTTGTGAGATCGAAGCGTTTCAAAAATTGACGTTTTTTAATCACCCTGTACAGTTTAAAAAATTTAAAAGTACACAGCATACATAAAAGAATGCCTGAAAACAACACTAAAGTTTTTTTCTCAGTTTTCGGTGCACAAATAAACACAATTTGTGTTCGCAAATTAACACACACTAACAAACACACATTTTTTTGAATTCATTCAACAGTATCGACCACCCATCACATAGTTTTTATGCTTTTAAAAATTTAAAAATTGCAAAGATACCGGCTGAAAAGCAGTTAGTGTATACGAAGTCGCAACAAGACAGTGTTTTACGTTTTCGTGAAACCAAATAAGAATAAAATGAAAATAAGTGCCGAAAAACGACCTCTGTAATACGTCGACTGATTCGTTTCCGCATCGTTATTATCATTCCCACACGGTGATACCGTAGATTGAACATTGAACGTGATGGACGGCTATCATGCGGATGCGCGAGCGAGCGCAGCGAGCGGACAGCGCATCACGCATCGTATGAGCAGTTATCCCCTTGCGCGCTTTTTTCAAGATTGCTCGCTGCCTGCAGCGGTATTTGATTTTTGATGGTTTGGTCGACCACACTAACCTGAATGAAGTCAACAATCGCCGGTTTCTTGATGACAACGTTTTTTATCCTCGCTGTTTTCGGTTTGTACAAAAATAGCATAAAAAGGATTCACTGAAAAAATGTTCCGATTGTTTTGAACTAACTGCTGTTGCGTCAAAAAAACAGCGTGCGAGCACACCCTGTATCGTGGGGGGGGGGAACTGACCGAAGGTTTAGAAAAGACCGAGTGTTTAGAACCACCGCACACCCTGTTGTACCACTGATAAATCCAGCAATAATTGAAAATTACTAAATAGTGAATTAAAATTTCTCAAACGCGCGACATTTGATGATTTTTGAACAAACAGAACCGTCCACTACAATTGTATAAAAGGCTGCATCCCATAGGGCACAGGAGTTTACTTGCTTCACTTAGACCGTCCAAAAAATAAACACCGGAGCTCCCACTCCCATCCACCCCATTAAACCCCAAACACCAATCACACTTTAACGGTGCACTGCAGAATAAAACTGACTGGTTTTTTCAGTCTTCCCTTTTTGAAATGTCTGAGAATGCATTAAGAACGCGGTCAATAAGCGTTGTCGATATCGCTTTAAACGAATTCACGGTTCGCTTCTTCAATGGACCAATCGTATGTTCAATCGCCTCGCGCAAATGCCACAGTAGCATCGTGTCATTGTTGACCGTTTTCGAATAGAATCTCGGTGCCACAAACTTTTCGACGGTGTGCACCAACTGATTCTCAACTGTCTCCGGTCGGATGATCAGTTTATTGTGTTGCGGCACTGGCAGCACATCGGTCGTTTCCAGCTGCGAGGCGTTCAGCTGGTCGAACAACTTTCGAACGCTGTCACTGGTTTGCGATTTGATGGCGGTTGGGTTGTTGTGGTCGGTGACGTTGTCCCACGGAAACATCTCGTACGATGCGATGTGCGGGAACAACCACGCCCCCACCTGCGTGAAATTCGCGTCCGTGCGACGTTCGGTGGCGAGAAAATCGATCATGAAATTCGGCTTGTTCAGTGTTGCGTCGTTGTACAGAATGTATTCATCCCAGTCGACTCTGAAGTAGGGTTAGGGGGTTCGAAAAAGGTGTTTTGTTTTTTTTTGTTTTTAATTCGGATTTTTTTGTGAACTTGAAAAAAATTTGAAAAAGTTTTCTCTTACACCTTGCTCTAAAAGTTCGATTGCCATAATTTTTTGAAAATTCAAACTAAATTTTCTTCCCAACTTCCTTGTGTCCCTAGCTGCATATATGTCAATGTCATTATTTGGTCATTTTGACCGACGTATTCCATGTTTTTCGATTTGGATGACTTCTAGGGTCAATTTTTAGCGTTGAAATGACTGGGTTGAAATGAAATATAGTTTCAGAAATTGTTGTGTTGCAACTCAGAAAATGTTGTTTCAGTCGGTAGGCCAAATTGTGAAATCTTGTTGTTTGGTTTGTGTAATCGGTCTACAATGGAGTTGTGCGATATAACGTTAAACAATTGAAGCGGAGGTATTGGTCAATACCACACCCACCACACGACCGTTTTTCCAGATACCCGATATAAATGAATTTTTGGCAAACAGATTTACCCAACGTAAAATTAACAGACAGTGCATTATACAATTGTAATTAAAGGTATAACAATTTTACTATTTTGAGCGTCAAGAAAATTTTAATTTGTAATTTATTACTTGCTTGTTTTTTGCATTTTCAATGGTCAAAAAGAACGTTTTTATTAACTTTTGATTCGAAAAACGGGCTACGAAGTCCCGGGTGACTGAAGGAAAACGGACTGAGGACCCGCTAAAAGCAGTTCACCATCAATAGTCAGTATCATGCGGATGCGCGAGCGAGCGCCAGCGAGCGGACAGCGCATCACGCATAATATGAGCCGTTATCCCCTCGCGCGCTTTTTTCAAATTTGCTCGCTGCGTCCAGCGAGCATAGTATAAGCCACAAACTTGGCTCTGTGCACACGAAACGAACACCCAAAGTTGTGCTTGGAGCCGCGAAAAAATTTTATCCGACTACTTTTCATACGCTGTAGACACGAAAAACCTATTCTGAAAACAGTGTTACTTATTTTTGTTTCTATTTTTTTCTGGCATGTAATCATATGTGTTAGCCCTTTCAATTTTTACCTGCGACACTTTCACAGTCGAACAAAAATGTTCCCTGGGGTAATTCCATCCGGAGATTTTGAAAATCGAGACTGTTTTCGAATTAAAATAAAAAATCGTAATTTTTTACCCAGACCCTGTTTTTGGGTAAAAAATTGGGCATTTTTAAAGTTCGGAGGGTTTTCACCTGGTTTTAAGTGTTCGCCCTTTCAATTTTTAGCTGGGACACTTTCACACTTGAACAAAAATGTTTTCTAGGGTAATTTCATTCGTATTTTCTGAAAATTTAGTTTATTTTTTTGCCCGGGCACTTTTTTGAGTCAAAATTGTGCATTTTTTGAAAGTTCGTAGCATTTTGACTGAGTATTAGTTTTTCACTCTTACAAATTTTGTCTGAGCTACGAAAAAGAAAAAGAAAAAGGTCTAGTCCGTAGGAATTCAATGCGCTGATCACGGATTTTGGGTTAGTTTTCTTACGTGAGCAACTCTAGATGCTTAATCGTGACGATTTCCAGCGAATCGGCCGTGGAAATCGGCGAAAACGGTCCAGAAACGAAAAACAAGAAAAGGGTGTTTTACAGGGTAATTAAATGCGCTGATCACGGATTTTGTGTTAGTTTTTTTACGTGAGCAACTCTAGATGCTGAATCGTGACGATTTCGGGCGAATCGGCCGTGGAAGTTGGCGAAATCGGTCCTGAAACGAAAAACAAGAAAAGGGTGTTTTCCAGAGTAATTCAATGCGCTGATCACGGATTTGGGGTTAGTTTTCTTTTGTGAGCATTTCTAGGTACTGAATCGTGACGATTTCGGGCGAATCGGTCGTGGAAATTGGCGAAGTCGGTCCAGAAATGAAAAACAAGAAAACTGTGTTTTCCAGTGTAATTCAATGCGCTGATCACGGATTTTGGGTTAGTTTTATGTGAGCAATTCTAGATTTTAAATCGTGACGATTTCGGGCAAATCGGCCGCGGAAATTGGCGAAATCGGTCCAGAAATGAAAAACAAAAAACTGTTTTCCATGGGAATTCAATGTGTTGATCACGGATTCTGGGTTAGTTTTCTTATGTGAGCAATTCTAGGTACTGAATCGTGACGATTTCGGGCGAATCGGCCGTGGAAATTGGCGAAATCGGTCCAGAAAAGAAAAACAAGAAAACTGTGTTTTCCAGTGTAATTCAATGCGCTGATCACGGATTTTGGGCTAGTTTTCTTATGTGAGCAACTCTAGATACCGAATCGTGACAATTTTGGGCAAATCGGCCGTGGAATTTAGCGAAATCGGTCCAGAAATGAAAAACAAGAAAACGGTGTTTTCCATGGTAATTCATTGCACCGATCACGAATTATGGGTTAGTTTTTTATGTGAGCTACTCTAGATACTGAATCGTGACAATTTCTGGCGAATCGGCCGTGGAAATCGGCGAAATCGGTCCAGAAATGAAAAACAAAAAAACTGTTTTCCATGGGAATTCAATGTGTTGGTCACGGATTCTGGGTTAGTTTTCTTATGTGAGCAATTCTAGGTACTGAATCGTGACGATTTCAGGCGAATCGGCCGTGGAAATTGGCGAAATCGGTCCAGAAATGAAAAACAAGAAAACTGTGTTTTCCAGTGTAATTCAATGCGCTGATCACAGATTTTGGGCTAGTTTTCTTATGTGAGCAACTCTAGATACCGAATCGTGACGATTTCGGGCGAATCGGCCGTGGAATTTAGCGAAATCGGTCCAGAAATGAGAAACAAGAAAACGGTGTTTTCCATGGTAATTCATTGCACCGATCACGAATTATGGGTTAGTTTTTTATGTGAGCTACTCTAGATACTGAATCGTGACAATTTCTGGCGAATCGGCCGTGGAAATCGGCGAAATCGGTCCAGAAATGAAAAACAAGAAAACTGTGTTTTCCAGTGTAATTCAATGCGCTGATCACAGATTTTGGGCTAGTTTTCTTATGTGAGCAATTCTAGGTACTGAATCGTGACGATTTCAGGCGAATCGGCCGTGGAAATTGGCGAAATCGGTCCAGAAATGAAAAACAAGAAAACTGTGTTTTCCAGTGTAATTCAATGCGCTGATCACAGATTTTGGGCTAGTTTTCTTATGTGAGCAATTCTAGGTACTGAATCGTGACGATTTCAGGCGAATCGGCCGTGGAAATTGGCGAAATCGGTCCAGAAATGAAAAACAAGAAAACTGTGTTTTCCAGTGTAATTCAATGCGCTGATCACAGATTTTGGGCTAGTTTTCTTATGTGAGCAACTCTAGATACCGAATCGTGACGATTTCGGGCGAATCGGCCGTGGAATTTAGCGAAATCGGTCCAGAAATGAGAAACAAGAAAACGGTGTTTTCCATGGTAATTCATTGCACCGATCACGAATTATGGGTTAGTTTTTTATGTGAGCTACTCTAGATACTGAATCGTGACAATTTCTGGCGAATCGGCCGTGGAAATCGGCGAAATCGGTCCAGAAATGAAAAACAAAAAAAAACTGTTTTCCATGGGAATTCAATGTGTTGGTCACGGATTCTGGGTTAGTTTTCTTATGTGAGCAATTCTAGGTACTGAATCGTGACGATTTCAGGCGAATCGGCCGTGGAAATTGGCGAAATCGGTCCAGAAATGAAAAACAAGAAAACTGTGTTTTCCAGTGTAATTCAATGCGCTGATCACAGATTTTGGGCTAGTTTTCTTATGTGAGCAACTCTAGATACCGAATCGTGACGATTTCGGGCGAATCGGCCGTGGAATTTAGCGAAATCGGTCCAGAAATGAGAAACAAGAAAACGGTGTTTTCCATGGTAATTCATTGCACCGATCACGAATTATGGGTTAGTTTTTTATGTGAGCTACTCTAGATACTGAATCGTGACGATTTCTGGCGAATCGGCCGTGGAAATTGGCGAAATAGGTACAGAAATGAAAAACGAGAAAACGGCTTTTCCATGGTAATTCATTGCGCCGATGACGGCTTTTGGGTCAGTTTTTTTATGTGAGCAATTCTAGGTACTGAATCGTGACGATTTTGGGCGAATCGGCCGTAGAAATAGCACAAGAGAAATCGGCCTAAAAAACGAAAGATGAAAAACCTGAGTTTTCCGGGGTTTAGAAGAATGTGTGACCAACGAATTGTGATTTTGGTCCGACCTTCGGGGCTTATGTAAAAGTCAGAATATTATCTAAAAATGCGGGAGACGCATATAAAAGGAGGAATATGGCCTTGTGTAAGCAGTGCAAGACTTGGCTCGACAACGCTTTTCAAGTCTCTGATGTGGTACACACGGATACAAGTACATAAGAGTCATATTTTTGCGCCGTTTATTCTTTATTTCGGTTGCACATGGCAACCCTCGTACATTGTAGACAAATGAAACTTTCACATTTCCTTTATTTCTAGCATTTAGCGACCACTAAAACCACTAAAATAACGATCAGACTTTAGATCGCTGACACTGGTTTGCACAAAGTGTATCGCAGAGGCATTGGGGAACGCAAGGTCTCCTTCTGTGGCAAAGGCAATGACTCACCGGTTTATCCTGTCACAAGAGTTTGGTAAAAAGGGTGAAAATCAACGGAAGACAACACTTTTTGCACTGGTGCTGCTGTGTGTACAGCGGTGCGTACGTTAGCAACAACGATAAAGCTACATGCACCAATGTTTTGCAATCTCTGATGTTTCTGTTTTTTGCACAGAATTTACAGAATTTCGTACATGGTGTGGCATTTTAGACTAAACTGAATAGGACAATTGAAAAATATCTAACTTAAACTGAAGAGGACAATTGAAAAATATCTAACTTCAAAGTTTTTACGCTTTTCAGCAAGCTTTTGAACAACAAACGCGGCGCAAAAATATAACTCTTATGTACTTGTATCCGTGTGTACCACATCAGAGACTTGAAAAGCGTTGTCGAGCCAAGTCTTTCACTGCTTACACAAGGCCATATTCCTCCTTTTATATGCGTCTCCCGCATTTTTAGATAATATCAGTATTGTGGATTTATTCAAACGTGTCCGGACTAAAATGACATCATTTGCTTTAAAAACGCCCGGTTGTTATAGTACAGGCACTAAAATGTCAGTTTGGTGTGACTGATTCGACATTCACCATTTGTTTACGGAAAGAAATCGGCTAAACGGAAAGTCTGGTTTGCTGTGAACGGCAAGCGCATGTTTGGCGGCACATGACGTCATTTCAGTGGGACACGTCTAAAAAAATAGGTCATAGTAAGATTATTACCCTTTATGATGAACTGCTGAACTATTGAACTATTTCACATTTAATTCTTTAAAGATTAAAAAAACTTTTAAAAACAGTTTAAAAAACGGCTCGTGTACTATTCCGGCCCGCGAAATTCCGGCCCGAAGAGTTTCGGCCCGCTCATTCCGGCCCGAAGAATTCCGGCCTGTAGAATTCCGGCCCGAAGAATTCCGGCCCGAAGAATTCCGGCCCGGAGAATTACGGCCCGGCAAATTTTCGCCAGCACGAACATTAAACCACACGAAGTGATTTTTACGTAGTTATAAAATATCGATATTCACATCGTGAATAATTAAAATTCATACAGTTAGTTTGAAGCTTTGTTAGCCGTGCAGAATTATACCTGAGGTTGGTATTTTTGTTCTAGCAAGTTCAACTCAACATAATGACTTGTTTCTGCACTAGTGCCTCTCCCCTCGAAATTTGCTTGACAACCCACCCAGCGAAATTTGTTTAAAAAATACATTTTTTGAAGCACCGAAAAAGTCACGTCTGAAATATGAAAATGCAAACCAGCCAGCAAGATCACGCAAATCAAATAATGCAAAAATAACACCAAAAAGGATAAAACACAACACACACACACAAAAATCAATTAATAATTGATGGTTCGCAAATCCTGGTTCGTGATAAAAAAATATTTTTATTTATTATTTTGAAAAAAGGTTTCTCTTTCAAAAAAACCAATTGACAACATCAATTGAAATCAATTTGCAAACATCATTGAAAATACACTGTAACATGTGAACAAAGATATTTTATTACCAAAAATCACTTCGTGTGGTTTAATATTGTTCGTGCTGGCGAAAATTCGTCGGGCCGGAATTCTCCGGGCCGGAATTCTTCGGGCCGGAATTCTTCGGGCCGGAATGAGCGGGCCGGAACTCTTCAGGCCGGAATTAGCGGGCCGGAATTGTACCCCCCCCCCCTAAAAAAACTGATACCTGATGACAAACGGCACAACACCACTTAAGCGCAACTGACATTCATGAATTTGCAGATGTTCGAAACGATACAGGTCTTGCTCGTTTCGCATTCCGGTGGGAAGCAATGTGAAGAATCTGAAAAGAACAGTTGAAACAAAGCACATTTTTTGATACCGTTTTTTTGTGAATGTATCCAATGCAATCCAATATTGTCATCCTCGTGGCCTTGTAGAGCGTCAGACTATTGTCTGTGCGTTCGAGGATCGAGCCGCGCTAAGTGGTGTTCAGGCACTTGAGACAGATGAAAACTCGATAGGCGCACTATCGATCGACGGTGTTCTGTACGTTTTTCTGGGTAGCCCTAGCTAAAAAAACAACGTCTAAACACCCCAACAACATAGAAACAAAAAGTATTTATGGTGTTGAATAAAAGTTGATAATTTGTTAAATGAACCCTTGTTTTCTGTAGTATTCCAGAACAGCAGCCACGTCGCTCGTATGCGAATGTACGTGCACCCAGACATGTGACACACCGGCATACTTCCAGAACTCAGCGAATAGCAGTACTCTCCACCAAGAGTTGTAGCTTTTGTATACCTGTTATTGTACATCAAAAATTAAAAAAATCGTGAGAAAAATGTTGCAATAAAAACCTTTTTTCAAAGACTATTGACACATTCAGAAGTAGTGGGTAGGTGTTTGACGCGTTATTTCTCGAGTTGCGTTGAACCATATTCAACGAAATTAGAGACAGTTGGTCAGGAAAGTTCAACTTAGATTTGTGCAAAACTTCAGAGAAATTCATTCATTTGCACATGAATGACAGAGAAAAACACACAAAAACATTGATTTCAGCACGCAACTGGGGTTCTTGTTTGGCACCGGGTGAAACATTAGCTTGTATGCGGCCAAATCGTTGCATGCATCAATACGAAATGTTTCATGCGGATGCGCGAGCGAGCGAAGCGAGCGGACAGCGCATCACGCATTATATGGCTGAATATGGACCTGCGCGCGTTTTCAAAATTTAGTCGCTGTCCTGCAGCTACGAACATACATGCTGCAAACCTGTTACTGTGCACACGTAGAGACCTGCCAAACGAACATACATGCTGCAAACCTGTTACTGTGCACACGTAGAGACCTGCCAAAGTTGCAAACTGTGCCGAAGAAAAATTTTCGCCAGACTTCTTTACGTACGTTCTAGACGCGAATTACCTATTCTGAAAAGTTGGTTACTTATTCTTCTGTCTCCTTTTTTTCAGCTATGTAATCATGCGGATGCGCGAGCGAGCGCAGCGAGCGGAGAGCGCATCACGCATTATATGGCTAAGTATTCCCTCGCGCGCTTTTTTCAAATTTGCTCGCTGCCTCCAGCGAGCATACTATAAGCTATAAACCTGCTCCTGTGCACACGAAACGAACACCCAAAGTTGTGCTTGGAGCCGCGAAAAATTTTTTATCGGACAACTTTTCATACGCTGTAGACACGAAAAACCTATTCTGAAAACAGTGTTACTTATTTTTGTTTCTATTTTTTTTTCTGATATGTAATCATATGTGTTCGCCCTTTCAATTTTTACCTGCGACACTTTCACAGTCGAACAAAAATGTTCCCTGGGGTAATTTCATCCGGAGATTTTGAAAATTGGGTTAATTTTTTTACCCAGACCCTGTTTTTGGGTAAAAAATTGGGCATTTTTAAAGTTCGGAGGGTTTTCACCTGGTTTTAAGTGTTCGCCCTTTCAATTTTTAGCTGGGACACTTTCACGGTTGAACAAAAATGTTTCATAGGGTAATTTCATCCGTAGATTCTGAAAATTTAATTTATTTTTTTGCCCGGGCATTTTTTTAGGTCAAAATTGTGCATTTTTTAAAGTTGGTAGCATTTTGACTGGGTATCAATTTTTCACTCTTACAAATTTTGTCTGAGCTACGAAAAATAGGAGAAATGTTTAGTCCGTAGGAATTCAATGCGCTGATCACGGATTTTGGGTTAGTTTTTTTACGTGAGCAACTCTAGATGCTGAATCGTGACGATTTCGGGCGAATCGGCCGTGGAAGTTGGCGAAATCGGTCCAGGAACGAAAAACAAGAAAAGGGTGTTTTCCAGGGTAATTCAATGCGCTGATCACGAATTTTGGGTTAGTTTTCTTACGTGAGCAACTCTAGATGCTGAATCGTGACGATTTCGGGCGAATCGGCCGTGGAAGTTGGCGAAATCGGTCCAGGAACGAAAAACAAGAAAAGGGTGTTTTCCAGGGTAATTCAATGCGCTGATCCCGGATTTTGGGTTAGTTTTTTATGTGAGCAACTCTAGATACTGAATCGTGACGATTTCGGGCGAATCGGCCGTGGAAGTTGGCGAAATCGGTCCAGAAACGAAAAACAAGAAAAGGGTGTTTCCCAGGGTAATTTAATGCGCTGATTACGGGTTTTGGGTTAGTTTTATTATGTGAGCAACTCTAGATGCTGAATCGTGACGATTTCGGGCGAATCGGCCGTGGAAATTGGCGAAATCGGTCCAGGAACGAAAAACAAGAAAAGGGTGTTTTCCAAGGTAATTCAATGCGCTGATCACGAATTTTGGGTTAGTTTTCTTACGTGAGCAACTCTAGATGCTGAATCGTGACGATTTCGGGCGAATCGGCCGTGGAAGTTGGCGAAATCGGTCCAAGAACGAAAAACAAGAAAAGGGTGTTTTCCAGGGTAATTCAATGCGCTGATCCCGGATTTTGGGTTAGTTTTTTATGTGAGCAACTCTAGATACTGAATCGTGACGATTTCGGGCGAATCGGCCGTGGAAGTTGGCGAAATCGGTCCAGAAACGAAAAACAAGAAAAAGGTGTTACCCAGGGTAATTCAATGCGCTGATCACGGATTTTGGGTTAGTTTTTTATGTGAGCAACTCTAGATACTGAATCGTGAGATTTCGGGCGAACCGCAGTGGAAATTAGCGAAATCGGTCCAAATGCAAAAAACTGTGTTGTCCATGGTAATTCATTGCGCCGATCACGGCTTTTGGGTTAGTTTTCTTATGTGAGCAATTCTAGATACTGAATCGTGACGATGTCGGGCGAATCGGCCGTAGAATTAGCATAAGCGAAATCGGCCCAAAAAGCAAAAAAATGAAAACCCTGAGGTACCCGGGGTTAAGAAGAATGTGTGACCAACGAGATGTGAATTTGGTTCGACCTTCGGGACTTATTTAAAAGTCAGAATATTATCTAAAAATGCGGGAGACGCATATAAAAGAAGGAATATGGCTTTGTGTAAGCAGTGAGAGACTTGGCTCGACAACTCTTTTCAAGTCTCTGATGTGGTACACACGGATACAAGTACATAAGAGCCATATTTTTGCGCCGTTTATTCACTATTTCGGTTGCACATGTACTTTGTAGACAATTAAAACTTCAACATTTGCGGTATTTCGAGCTTTTAGCGACCACTAAAACCACTAAAATAACGATCAGACTTCAGATCGCTGATACTGGTTTGCCCAGGACAAAGTGTATCGCAGAGGCATTAGGGAACGCAAGGTCTCTTTCTGTGGCAAAGGCAACGACTCACGGGACAGACAGTTTATCCTGCCACTAGAGTTTGGTAAAAAGGCTGAAAATCAACGGAAGACAACACCTTTTTGTCACTGATGCTGGTGTGTACACAGGGATGCGTACGTTAGCAACAATAAAACCACATGAAACAATGTTTTGCAGTCTCTGATTTTTCTGTTTTTGCACAGAATTTACAGATTCTTGATTTACAGAAGTTCTGCACAGAATTTGCCACCCTCGTGGCCTGGTGGTAGTGTGTTAGACTACAGTCTGTGCGTTCGGGGGATCGAACCCCGCCGAGGGGTGTATAGTGTAAATTCCCCCTCAGAGACCTACTCTTCGGGGGGAGTGTGTTACTAGGATTATCGGCACTGAACCCTAGAGTAGACACTCCAAGGGGGTGCCTCACGCCAGATGCAGTGCGGCTTTGGCCACCCACTGTCAGTGGCATCACCTCACTAACACTGGTTACAAAGTGAGGGCTTCTAGTATTCTCACTCCTAGGCTTCTGACTTCCCAGACGTCTCAACGTGGACTTCTTGTTAGCGTGAACCACGGAACATGTTATTGGCGTCGCTGTGTTAGCGTCACACATGCGTTAGGGCCCCTCAACGCTTTCCTCCTACCTCTAGTCTTACTGAAAGAATAAAAGAAACAATTAAACAAAAGACTGTTGCAGGTTACTTACGGTTTACAGATTTGAAGCGAGGCCGGCAAAGTTTACACCTGTCGCTATCGGCGCAGGCAGTGAGTTGTCGCCCAGGCGCCCCTACGTCAGGCGCAGTCCTGGACGGATCGCGTAGTCGCCGTTGATGTGGGGCGACCACACGGTACCCCACCATCCGGAGCGCGTCGAGCGGGCGGTGTTCGCCAACGATTGTTAGCCCCGGCGTGTCCACCGTTTTCGAATAGAGCACGGCCAGGGAGATCTCGAAGTGACCTTTAATCACTTCGAGTTCGTCATCTAGATTTATTATTGGAGTTCGAAGCACATTACGAATGTGCGTGACGGTTGCTGGTGCTAGTCGTGCGACGGACGCACCTGAAACATTACTTCCATATCCAGCATCAGATATGGCCTCGCTCGGCGAGAAACTCAGCCGGCGATGTTCAATACTAGTAATTCCATAATGTTTATAGACCATTGAATCTATAAACAAATCGCACTGGGTTTTGTCACAATATATCGGCTTGTCCAACAAGGCCGACAATTGTCGTTTCCTAGTAATGGCCCGAATCAACCCTTTCTGGATGATTTGGTACGGCGGTGCTCTTTGCACTGCCGCGTTCCGTAATGCATAGTCTCTGGTACATTCGGAGATCCAATCAAGGTGATAGATCTCCATTTTTGGATCCAGTCGAGGTGGGTCCTCCATTTGTAAATTCCCCCTCAGAGACCTACTCTTCGGGGGGAGTGTGTTACTAGGATTATCGGCACTGAACCCTAGAGTAGACACTCCAAGGGGGTGCCTCACGCCAGATGCAGTGCGGCTTTGGCCACCCACTGTCAGTGGCATCACCTCACTAACACTGGTTACAAAGTGAGGGCTTCTAGTATTCTCACTCCTAGGCTTCTGACTTCCCAGACGTCTCAACGTGGACTTCTTGTTAGCGTGAACCACGGAACATGTTATTGGCGTCGCTGTGTTAGCGTCACACATGCGTTAGGGCCCCTCAACGCTTTCCTCCTACCTCTAGTCTTACTGAAAGAATAAAAGAAACAATTAAACAAAAGACTGTTGCAGGTTACTTACGGTTTACAGATTTGAAGCGAGGCCGGCAAAGTTTACACCTGTCGCTATCGGCGCAGGCAGTGAGTTGTCGCCCAGGCGCCCCTACGTCAGGCGCAGTCCTGGACGGATCGCGTAGTCGCCGTTGATGTGGGGCGACCACACGGTACCTTCACTCCGATGTTTCACTTTTATTACGATGAGCCCAATTTATTTGGTGCTTTCGATTTTATTGTGAAGTCGGATGCGAGAAATACAAAGAAACTGTGGAAGGAAACAAAGTTAAATGCACAAAAAGATAGAAAACCAATGTGAAAAGAAGAGTTTAACTGTTGTAACTGGTGTGTGTGGTGTAAAAGAACAAAATAGTTTAGCATCCCAGTTGAGGAAAGAAGTAGGCGCCAGGTGTGGACCTGACAATTCGGACTAAACTGGAAAGGACATTAAAAAAAAAGTTACAGTTAAAAAATAATTTTAAAACTGTTTTACACTTTTCAGTAAAACAAACGCGGCGCAAAAATATAGCTTTTATGTACTTGTATCCGTGTGTACCACATCAGAGACTTGAAAAGAGTTGTCGAGCCAAGTCTCTCACTGCTTACACAAAGCCATATTCCTTCTTTTATATGCGTCTCCCGCATTTTTAGATAATATCAGTATTGTGGATTTATTCAAACGTGTCCGGACTAAAATGACATCATTTGCTTTAAAAACGCCCGGTTGTCATAGTACAGGCACTAAAATGTCAGTTTGGTGTGACTGATTCGACATTCACCATTTGTTTACGGAAAGAAATCGGATGCGGATGCGCGAGCGAGCGGCAGCGAGCGGACAGCGCATCACGCATAATATGAGCCGTTATCCCCTCGCGCGCTTTTTTCAAATTTGCTCGCTGCGTCCAGCGAGCATAGTATAAGCCACAAACTTGGTTCTGTGCACACGAAACGAACACCCAAAGTTGTGCTTGGAGCCGCGAAAAATTTTTTATCCGACTACTTTTCATACGCTGTAGACACGAAAAACCTATTCTGAAATTAATGTTAATTATTCTTCTATCTATTTTTTTTTCAGGTATGTAATCAACATGTGTTCGCCCTTTCAATTTTTACCTGCAACATTTTGACAGGTGAACAAAAATGTTTCCTGGGATAATTCCATCCGGAGATTTTGCAAATTGGGTTAATTTTTTACCCAGACCCTGTTTTTGGGTAAAAAATTGGGCATTTTTAAAAGTTCGCAGGGTTTTCACCTGGTTTTAAGTGTTCGCCCTTTCAATTTTTGTCTAAAATTGTTTCATTACCGAACAAAATAGTTTCCTAAGGTAATTTCATCCGTAGATTTTGAAAATCTAATTACTTTTTTGCCCCGACCACTTTTTGGGCAAAAAATTAGGCACTTTCAAAAGTTCGGAGGTTTTGACCTGGTTTTAAATGTCGCCCTTTCAATTTTTGTCTGAAATTGTTTCATAACCAAACAAAAAAGTTTCCTGGGGTAATTGCAGCTGTAGATTTTGAAAATCTGGTTACTTTTTTGCCCCGGCCATTTTTGGGTCAAAAATTAGGCAATTTTTGTTTAAAGTTGTTTTATAACCGAACAAAATAGTTTCTTGGGGTAATTTCATCCGTAGATTTTAAAAATCCAATTACTTTTTTGCCCCAACCATTTTTTGGACAAAAAATTGGAGTTTTCAAAAGTTCGGAGGTTTTGACCTGGTTTCAAATGTCGCCCTTTCAATTTTTGCCTGAAATTGTTTCATAACCGAACAAAAAAGTTTCCTGGGGTAATTGCAGCTGTAGATTTTGAAAATCTGGTTACTTTTTTGCCCCGGCCCTTTTTGGGTCAAAAATTGGGCAATTTTTGTTTAAAGTTGTTTCATAACCGAACAAAATAGTTTCCTGGGGTAATTTCATCCGTAGATTTAAAAAATTCAATTTCTTTTTTGCCCCGACCATTTTTTGGGCAAAAAATGGGCATTTTCAAAAGTTCTGAGGTTTTGACCTGGTTTCAAATGTCGCCCTTTCAATTTTTGTCTGAAATTGTTTCATAACCGAACAAAAAAGTTTCCTGGGGTAAGTGCAGCTGTAGATTTTGAAAATCTGGTTACTTTTTTGCCCCGGCCCTTTTTGGGTAAAAAATTGGGCATTTTTTGTCTAAAGTTGTTTCATAACCGAACAAAATAGTTTCCTGGGGTAATTGCAGCTGTAAATTTTGAAAAACTGGTTACTTTTTGCCCCGGCCTTTTTTGGGTAAAAAATTGGGCAATTTTTGTCTAAAGTTGTTTCATAACCGAACAAAATAGTTTCCTGGGGTAATTTCATCCGTAGATTTTAAAAATCCAATTACTTTTTTGCCCCGACCATTTTTTGGGCAAAAATTGGGCATTTTCAAAAGTTTGGAGGTTTTAACCTGGTTTAAAATGTCGCCCTTTCAATTTTTGTCTGAAATTGTTTCATAACCGGACAAAAAAGTTTCCTGGTGTAATTTCAGCTGTAGATTTTAAAAATCCGGTTACTTTTTTGCCCCGACTTTTTTGGGTTAAAATTTGGGCAATTTTTATCTAAAGTTGTTTCTTAACCGAACAAAACAATTTCCTAGGGTAATTTCATCTGTAGATTTCGAAAATCCAATTTCTTTTTTGCCCCGACTATTTTTTGAGCAAAAAATTGGACATTTTTTAAAAGTACGGAGGTTTTGACGTGGTTTCAAACGTCGGCCTTTCAATTTTTGTCTGAAATTGTTTCATAGCCGAACAAAAAAGTTTCCTGAGGTAATTTTATCCGTATATTTTGAAAATCAAATTAGTTTTTTGCCCCGACCTTTTTTGGGTTAAAATTGGACATTTTTAAAAGTTCGTCGGGTTTTGACCGGGATTCAAGTTTTCGCCTTGTCAAATTTCACCTTCGACACTTTCGCAGTCGAACAAAACGTTTCCCTGGATAATTTCGTCCGTAGAATTTTAAAATTTGGCTAAATTTTTGTCCGGGCATTGTTTCAGCTAAAACATTGGGCATTTTTAAATGTTCGCTGGGTTTTCACCTGTTTTAATGTTCGCCCTCACATTTTTTGTCTGAAGTTGTTTCATAACCAAACAAAAAAGTTTCCTGGGGTAATTGCAGCTGTAGATTTTGAAAATCTGGTTATTTTTTTGCCCCGGCTATTTTTTGAGTTAAAAAATTGGGCAATTTTTGTCTAAAGTTGTTTTATAACCGAACAAAATAATTTTCTAGGGTAATTTGATCCGTAGATTTTAAAAATCCAATTACTTTTTTGCCCCGACCATTTTTTGGGCAAAAAACTGAGCATTTTCAAATGTTCGGAGGTTTTGACCTGGTTTCAAACGTCACCCTTTCAACTTTTGTCTGAAATTGTTTTATAACCGAACAAAAAAGTTTCCTGGGGTAATTTTAGCCGTAGATTTTGAAAATCCGGTTACTTTTTTGACCCAACCTTTTTTGGGTTAAAAATTGGGCAATTTTTATCTAAAGTTGTTTTATACCCGAACAAAATAGTTTCCTGAAGTAATTTCATCCGTAGATTTCGAAAATCCAATTTCTTTTTTGCCCCGACCATTTTTTGGGCTAAATATTGTCAGGTCCACACCTGGCGCCTACTTCTTTCCTCAACTGGGATGCTAAACTATTTTGTTCTTTTACACCACACACACCAGTTACAACAGTTAAACTCTTCTTTTCACATTGGTTTTCTATCTTTTTGTGCATTTAACTTTGCTTCCTTCCACAGTTTCTTTGTATTTCTCGCATCCGACTTCACAATAAAATCGAAAGCACCAAATAAATTGGGCTCATCGTAATAAAAGTGAAACATCGGAACGAAGGTACCGTGTGGTCGCCCCACATCAACGGCGACTACGCGATCCGTCCAGGACTGCGCCTGACGTAGGGGCGCCTGGGCGACAACTCACTGCCTGCGCCGATAGCGACAGGTGTAAACTTTGCCGGCCTCGCCTAAAATCTTCGAACCGTAAGTAACCTGCAACAGTCTTTTGTTTAATTGTTTCTTTTATTCTTTCAGTAAGACTAGAGGTAGGAGGAAAGCGTTGAGGGGCCCTAACGCATGTGTGACGCTAACACAGCGACGCCAATAACATGTTCCGTGGTTGACGCTAACAAGAAGTCCACGTTGAGACGTCTGGGAAGTCAGAAGCCTAGGAGTGAGAATACTAGAAGCCCTCACTTTGTAACCAGTGTTAGTGAGGTGATGCCACTGACAGTGGGTGGCCAAAGCCGCACTGCATCTGGCGTGAGGCACCCCCTTGGAGTGTCTACTCTAGGGTACAGTGCCGATAATCCTAGTAACACACTCCCCCCGAAGAGTAGGTCTCTGAGGGGGAATTTACAAATGGAGGACCCACCTCGACTGGATCCAAAAATGGAGATCTATCACCTCGATTGGATCTCCGAATGTACCAGGGACTATGCATTACGGAACGCGGCAGTGCAAAGAGCACCGCCGTACAGAACGCCATTGAGTAGGGCGCCCATCGAGTTTTCTCTGTCATTAAGTGCCTATACACCCCTCGGCGGGGTTCGATCCCCCGAACGCACAGACTGTAGTCTAACACACTACCACCAGGCCACGAGGGTGGCAAATTCTGTGCAGAACTTCTGTAAATCAAGAATCTGTAAATTCTGTGCAAAAACAGAAAAATCAGAGACTGCAAAACATTGTTTCATGTGGTTTTATTGTTGCTAACGTACGCATCCCTGTGTACACACCAGCATCAGTGACAAAAAGGTGTTGTCTTCCGTTGATTTTCAGCCTTTTTACCAAACTCTAGTGGCAGGATAAACTGTCTGTCCCGTGAGTCGTTGCCTTTGCCACAGAAGGAGACCTTGCGTTCCCTAATGCCTCTGCGATACACTTTGTCCTGGGCAAACCAGTATCAGCGATCTGAAGTCTGATCGTTATTTTAGTGGTTTTAGTGGTCGCTAAATGCCCGAAATACCGCAAATGTTGAAGTTTTAATTGTCTACAAAGTACATGTGCAACCGAAATAGTGAATAAACGGCGCAAAAATATGGCTCTTATGTACTTGTATCCGTGTGTACCACATCAGAGACTTGAAAAGAGTTGTCGAGCCAAGTCTCTCACTGCTTACACAAAGCCATATTCCTTCTTTTATATGCGTCTCCCGCATTTTTAGATAATATTCTGACTTTTAAATAAGTCCCGAAGGTCGAACCAAATTCACATCTCGTTGGTCACACATTCTTCTAAACCCCGGGTACCTCAGGGTTTTCATTTTTTTGCTTTTTGGGCCGATTTCGCTTATGCTAATTCTACGGCCGATTCGCCCGACATCGTCACGATTCAGTATCTAGAATTGCTCACATAAGAAAACTAACCCAAAAGCCGTGATCGGCGCAATGAATTACCATGGACAACACAGTTTTTTGCATTTGGACCGATTTCGCTAATTTCCACTGCGGTTCGCCCGAAATCTCACGATTCAGTATCTAGAGTTGCTCACATAAAAAACTAACCCAAAATCCGTGATCAGCGCATTGAATTACCCTGGGTAACACCTTTTTCTTGTTTTTCGTTTCTGGACCGATTTCGCCAACTTCCACGGCCGATTCGCCCGAAATCGTCACGATTCAGTATCTAGAGTTGCTCACATAAAAAACTAACCCAAAATCCGGGATCAGCGCATTGAATTACCCTGGAAAACACCCTTTTCTTGTTTTTCGTTCCTGGACCGATTTCGCCAACTTCCACGGCCGATTCGCCCGAAATCGTCACGATTCAGCATCTAGAGTTGCTCACGTAAGAAAACTAACCCAAAATTCGTGATCAGCGCATTGAATTACCTTGGAAAACACCCTTTTCTTGTTTTTCGTTCCTGGACCGATTTCGCCAATTTCCACGGCCGATTCGCCCGAAATCGTCACGATTCAGCATCTAGAGTTGCTCACATAATAAAACTAACCCAAAACCCGTAATCAGCGCATTAAATTACCCTGGGAAACACCCTTTTCTTGTTTTTCGTTTCTGGACCGATTTCGCCAACTTCCACGGCCGATTCGCCCGAAATCGTCACGATTCAGTATCTAGAGTTGCTCACATAAAAAACTAACCCAAAATCCGGGATCAGCGCATTGAATTACCCTGGAAAACACCCTTTTCTTGTTTTTCGTTCCTGGACCGATTTCGCCAACTTCCACGGCCGATTCGCCCGAAATCGTCACGATTCAGCATCTAGAGTTGCTCACGTAAGAAAACTAACCCAAAATTCGTGATCAGCGCATTGAATTACCCTGGAAAACACCCTTTTCTTGTTTTTCGTTCCTGGACCGATTTCGCCAACTTCCACGGCCGATTCGCCCGAAATCGTCACGATTCAGCATCTAGAGTTGCTCACGTAAGAAAACTAACCCAAAATCCGTGATCAGCGCATTGAATTCCTACGGACTAAACATTTCTCCTATTTTTCGTAGCTCAGACAAAATTTGTAAGAGTGAAAAATTGATACCCAGTCAAAATGCTACCAACTTTAAAAAATGCACAATTTTGACCTAAAAAAATGCCCGGGCAAAAAAATAAATTAAATTTTCAGAATCTACGGATGAAATTACCCTATGAAACATTTTTGTTCAACCGTGAAAGTGTCCCAGCTAAAAATTGAAAGGGCGAACACTTAAAACCAGGTGAAAACCCTCCGAACTTTAAAAATGCCCAATTTTTTACCCAAAAACAGGGTCTGGGTAAAAAAATTAACCCAATTTTCAAAATCTCCGGATGAAATTACCCCAGGGAACATTTTTGTTCGACTGTGAAAGTGTCGCAGGTAAAAATTGAAAGGGCGAACACATATGATTACATATCAGAAAAAAAATAGAAACAAAAATAAGTAACACTGTTTTCAGAATAGGTTTTTCGTGTCTACAGCGTATGAAAAGTTGTCCGATAAAAAATTTTTCGCGGCTCCAAGCACAACTTTGGGTGTTCGTTTCGTGTGCACAGGAGCAGGTTTATAGCTTATAGTATGCTCGCTGGAGGCAGCGAGCAAATTTGAAAAAAGCGCGCGAGGGAATATTTAGCCATATAATGCGTGATGCGCTCTCCGCTCGCTGCGCTCGCTCGCGCATCCGCATGATTACATAGCTGAAAAAAAAGGAGACAGAAGAATAAGTAACCAACTTTTCAGAATAGGTAATTCGCGTCTAGAACGTACGTAAAGAAGTCTGGCGAAAATTTTTCTTCGGCACAGTTTGCAACTTTGGCAGGTCTCTACGTGTGCACAGTAACAGGTTTGCAGCATGTATGTTCGTAGCTGCAGGACAGCGACTAAATTTTGAAAACGCGCGCAGGTCCATATTCAGCCATATAATGCGTGATGCGCTGTCCGCTCGCTTCGCTCGCTCGCGCATCCGCATGAAACATTTCGTATTGATGCATGCAACGATTTGGCCGCATACAAGCTAATGTTTCACCCGGTGCCAAACAAGAACCCCAGTTGCGTGCTGAAATCAATGTTTTTGTGTGTTTTTCTCTGTCATTCATGTGCAAATGAATGAATTTCTCTGAAGTTTTGCACAAATCTAAGTTGAACTTTCCTGACCAACTGTCTCTAATTTCGTTGAATATGGTTCAACGCAACTCGAGAAATAACGCGTCAAACACCTACCCACTACTTCTGAATGTGTCAATAGTCTTTGAAAAAAGGTTTTTATTGCAACATTTTTCTCACGATTTTTTTAATTTTTGATGTACAATAACAGGTATACAAAAGCTACAACTCTTGGTGGAGAGTACTGCTATTCGCTGAGTTCTGGAAGTATGCCGGTGTGTCACATGTCTGGGTGCACGTACATTCGCATACGAGCGACGTGGCTGCTGTTCTGGAATACTACAGAAAACAAGGGTTCATTTAACAAATTATCAACTTTTATTCAACACCATAAATACTTTTTGTTTCTATGTTGTTGGGGTGTTTAGACGTTGTTTTTTTAGCTAGGGCTACCCAGAAAAACGTACAGAACACCGTCGATCGATAGTGCGCCTATCGAGTTTTCATCTGTCTCAAGTGCCTGAACACCACTTAGCGCGGCTCGATCCTCGAACGCACAGACAATAGTCTGACGCTCTACAAGGCCACGAGGATGACAATATTGGATTGCATTGGATACATTCACAAAAAAACGGTATCAAAAAATGTGCTTTGTTTCAACTGTTCTTTTCAGATTCTTCACATTGCTTCCCACCGGAATGCGAAACGAGCAAGACCTGTATCGTTTCGAACATCTGCAAATTCATGAATGTCAGTTGCGCTTAAGTGGTGTTGTGCCGTTTGTCATCAGGTATCAGTTTTTTAGGGGGGGGGGTACAATTCCGGCCCGCTAATTCCGGCCTGAAGAGTTCCGGCCCGCTCATTCCGGCCCGAAGAATTCCGGCCCGAAGAATTCCGGCCCGGAGAATTCCGGCCCGACGAATTTTCGCCAGCACGAACAATATTAAACCACACGAAGTGATTTTTGGTAATAAAATATCTTTGTTCACATGTTACAGTGTATTTTCAATGATGTTTGCAAATTGATTTCAATTGATGTTGTCAATTGGTTTTTTTGAAAGAGAAACCTTTTTTCAAAATAATAAATAAAAATATTTTTTTATCACGAACCAGGATTTGCGAACCATCAATTATTAATTGATTTTTGTGTGTGTGTGTTGTGTTTTATCCTTTTTGGTGTTATTTTTGCATTATTTGATTTGCGTGATCTTGCTGGCTGGTTTGCATTTTCATATTTCAGACGTGACTTTTTCGGTGCTTCAAAAAATGTATTTTTTAAACAAATTTCGCTGGGTGGGTTGTCAAGCAAATTTCGAGGGGAGAGGCACTAGTGCAGAAACAAGTCATTATGTTGAGTTGAACTTGCTAGAACAAAAATACCAACCTCAGGTATAATTCTGCACGGCTAACAAAGCTTCAAACTAACTGTATGAATTTTAATTATTCACGATGTGAGTATCGATATTTTATAACTACGTAAAAATCACTTCGTGTGGTTTAATGTTCGTGCTGGCGAAAATTTGCCGGGCCGTAATTCTCCGGGCCGGAATTCTTCGGGCCGGAATTCTTCGGGCCGGAATTCTACAGGCCGGAATTCTTCGGGCCGGAATGAGCGGGCCGAAACTCTTCGGGCCGGAATTTCGCGGGCCGGAATAGTACACGAGCCGTTTTTTAAACTGTTTTTAAAAGTTTTTTTAATCTTTAAAGAATTAAATGTGAAATAGTTCAATAGTTCAGCAGTTCATCATAAAGGGTAATAATCTTACTATGACCTATTTTTTTAGACGTGTCCCACTGAAATGACGTCATGTGCCGCCAAACATGCGCTTGCCGTTCACAGCAAACCAGACTTTCCGTTTAGCCGATTTCTTTCCGTAAACAAATGGTGAATGTCGAATCAGTCACACCAAACTGACATTTTAGTGCCTGTACTATGACAACCGGGCGTTTTTAAAGCAAATGATGTCATTTTAGTCCGGACACGTTTGAATAAATCCACAATACTGATATTATCTAAAAATGCGGGAGACGCATATAAAAGGAGGAATATGGCCTTGTGTAAGCAGTGAAAGACTTGGCTCGACAACGCTTTTCAAGTCTCTGATGTGGTACACACGGATACAAGTACATAAGAGTTATATTTTTGCGCCGCGTTTGTTGTTCAAAAGCTTGCTGAAAAGCGTAAAAACTTTGAAGTTAGATATTTTTCAATTGTCCTCTTCAGTTTAAGTTAGATATTTTTCAATTGTCCTATTCAGTTTAGTCTAAAATGCCACACCATGTACGAAATTCTGTAAATTCTGTGCAAAAAACAGAAACATCAGAGATTGCAAAACATTGGTGCATGTAGCTTTATCGTTGTTGCTAACGTACGCACCGCTGTACACACAGCAGCACCAGTGCAAAAAGTGTTGTCTTCCGTTGATTTTCACCCTTTTTACCAAACTCTTGTGACAGGATAAACCGGTGAGTCATTGCCTTTGCCACAGAAGGAGACCTTGCGTTCCCCAATGCCTCTGCGATACACTTTGTGCAAACCAGTGTCAGCGATCTAAAGTCTGATCGTTATTTTAGTGGTTTTAGTGGTCGCTAAATGCTAGAAATAAAGGAAATGTGAAAGTTTCATTTGTCTACAATGTACGAGGGTTGCCATGTGCAACCGAAATAAAGAATAAACGGCGCAAAAATATGACTCTTATGTACTTGTATCCGTGTGTACCACATCAGAGACTTGAAAAGCGTTGTCGAGCCAAGTCTTGCACTGCTTACACAAGGCCATATTCCTCCTTTTATATGCGTCTCCCGCATTTTTAGATAATATTCTGACTTTTACATAAGCCCCGAAGGTCGGACCAAAATCACAATTCGTTGGTCACACATTCTTCTAAACCCCGGAAAACTCAGGTTTTTCATTTTTCGTTTTTTAGGCCGATTTCTCTTGTGCTATTTCTACGGCCGATTCGCCCAAAATCGTCACGATTCAGTACCTAGAATTGCTCACATAAGAAAACTGACCCAAAAGCCGTCATCGGCGCAATGAATTACCATGGAAAAGCCGTTTTCTCGTTTTTCATTTCTGTACCTATTTCGCCAATTTCCACGGCCGATTCGCCAGAAATCGTCACGATTCAGTATCTAGAGTAGCTCACATAAAAAACTAACCCATAATTCGTGATCGGTGCAATGAATTACCATGGAAAACACCGTTTTCTTGTTTCTCATTTCTGGACCGATTTCGCTAAATTCCACGGCCGATTCGCCCGAAATCGTCACGATTCGGTATCTAGAGTTGCTCACATAAGAAAACTAGCCCAAAATCTGTGATCAGCGCATTGAATTACACTGGAAAACACAGTTTTCTTGTTTTTCATTTCTGGACCGATTTCGCCAATTTCCACGGCCGATTCGCCTGAAATCGTCACGATTCAGTACCTATAATTGCTCACATAAGAAAACTAACCCAGAATCCGTGACCAACACATTGAATTCCCATGGAAAACAGTTTTTTTTGTTTTTCATTTCTGGACCGATTTCGCCGATTTCCACGGCCGATTCGCCAGAAATTGTCACGATTCAGTATCTAGAGTAGCTCACATAAAAAACTAACCCATAATTCGTGATCGGTGCAATGAATTACCATGGAAAACACCGTTTTCTTGTTTCTCATTTCTGGACCGATTTCGCTAAATTCCACGGCCGATTCGCCCGAAATCGTCACGATTCGGTATCTAGAGTTGCTCACATAAGAAAACTAGCCCAAAATCTGTGATCAGCGCATTGAATTACACTGGAAAACACAGTTTTCTTGTTTTTCATTTCTGGACCGATTTCGCCAATTTCCACGGCCGATTCGCCTGAAATCGTCACGATTCAGTACCTAGAATTGCTCACATAAGAAAACTAGCCCAAAATCTGTGATCAGCGCATTGAATTACACTGGAAAACACAGTTTTCTTGTTTTTCATTTCTGGACCGATTTCGCCAATTTCCACGGCCGATTCGCCTGAAATCGTCACGATTCAGTACCTAGAATTGCTCACATAAGAAAACTAGCCCAAAATCTGTGATCAGCGCATTGAATTACACTGGAAAACACAGTTTTCTTGTTTTTCATTTCTGGACCGATTTCGCCGATTTCCACGGCCGATTCGCCAGAAATTGTCACGATTCAGTATCTAGAGTTGCTCACATAAAAAACTAACCCATAATTCGTGATCGGTGCAATGAATTACCATGGAAAACACCGTTTTCTTGTTTCTCATTTCTGGACCGATTTCGCTAAATTCCACGGCCGATTCGCCAGAAATCGTCACGATTCGGTATCTAGAGTTGCTCACATAAGAAAACTAGCCCAAAATCTGTGATCAGCGCATTGAATTACACTGGAAAACACAGTTTTCTTGTTTTTCATTTCTGAACCGATTTCGCCAATTTCCACGGCCGATTCGCCTGAAATCGTCACGATTCAGTACCTAGAATTGCTCACATAAGAAAACTAACCCAGAATCCGTGACCAACACATTGAATTCCCATGGAAAACAGTTTTTTTTTGTTTTTCATTTCTGGACCGATTTCGCCGATTTCCACGGCCGATTCGCCAGAAATTGTCACGATTCAGTATCTAGAGTAGCTCACATAAAAAACTAACCCATAATTCGTGATCGGTGCAATGAATTACCATGGAAAACACCGTTTTCTTGTTTCTCATTTCTGGACCGATTTCGCTAAATTCCACGGCCGATTCGCCCGAAATCGTCACGATTCGGTATCTAGAGTTGCTCACATAAGAAAACTAGCCCAAAATCTGTGATCAGCGCATTGAATTACACTGGAAAACACAGTTTTCTTGTTTTTCATTTCTGGACCGATTTCGCCAATTTCCACGGCCGATTCGCCTGAAATCGTCACGATTCAGTACCTAGAATTGCTCACATAAGAAAACTAACCCAGAATCCGTGACCAACACATTGAATTCCCATGGAAAACAGTTTTTTTGTTTTTCATTTCTGGACCGATTTCGCCGATTTCCACGGCCGATTCGCCAGAAATTGTCACGATTCAGTATCTAGAGTAGCTCACATAAAAAACTAACCCATAATTCGTGATCGGTGCAATGAATTACCATGGAAAACACCGTTTTCTTGTTTTTCATTTCTGGACCGATTTCGCTAAATTCCACGGCCGATTTGCCCAAAATTGTCACGATTCGGTATCTAGAGTTGCTCACATAAGAAAACTAGCCCAAAATCCGTGATCAGCGCATTGAATTACACTGGAAAACACAGTTTTCTTGTTTTTCTTTTCTGGACCGATTTCGCCAATTTCCACGGCCGATTCGCCCGAAATCGTCACGATTCAGTACCTAGAATTGCTCACATAAGAAAACTAACCCAGAATCCGTGATCAACACATTGAATTCCCATGGAAAACAGTTTTTTTGTTTTTCATTTCTGGACCGATTTCGCCAATTTCCGCGGCCGATTTGCCCGAAATCGTCACGATTTAAAATCTAGAATTGCTCACATAAAACTAACCCAAAATCCGTGATCAGCGCATTGAATTACACTGGAAAACACAGTTTTCTTGTTTTTCATTTCTGGACCGACTTCGCCAATTTCCACGGCCGATTCGCCCGAAATCGTCACGATTCAGTACCTAGAAATGCTCACAAAAGAAAACTAACCCCAAATCCGTGATCAGCGCATTGAATTACTCTGGAAAACACCCTTTTCTTGTTTTTCGTTTCAGGACCGATTTCGCCAACTTCCACGGCCGATTCGCCCGAAATCGTCACGATTCAGCATCTAGAGTTGCTCACGTAAAAAAACTAACACAAAATCCGTGATCAGCGCATTTAATTACCCTGTAAAACACCCTTTTCTTGTTTTTCGTTTCTGGACCGTTTTCGCCGATTTCCACGGCCGATTCGCTGGAAATCGTCACGATTAAGCATCTAGAGTTGCTCACGTAAGAAAACTAACCCAAAATCCGTGATCAGCGCATTGAATTCCTACGGACTAGACCTTTTTCTTTTTCTTTTTCGTAGCTCAGACAAAATTTGTAAGAGTGAAAAACTAATACTCAGTCAAAATGCTACGAACTTTCAAAAAATGCACAATTTTGACTCAAAAAAGTGCCCGGGCAAAAAAATAAACTAAATTTTCAGAAAATACGAATGAAATTACCCTAGAAAACATTTTTGTTCAAGTGTGAAAGTGTCCCAGCTAAAAATTGAAAGGGCGAACACTTAAAACCAGGTGAAAACCCTCCGAACTTTAAAAATGCCCAATTTTTTACCCAAAAACAGGGTCTGGGTAAAAAATTACGATTTTTTATTTTAATTCGAAAACAGTCTCGATTTTCAAAATCTCCGGATGGAATTACCCCAGGGAACATTTTTGTTCGACTGTGAAAGTGTCGCAGGTAAAAATTGAAAGGGCTAACACATATGATTACATGCCAGAAAAAAATAGAAACAAAAATAAGTAACACTGTTTTCAGAATAGGTTTTTCGTGTCTACAGCGTATGAAAAGTAGTCGGATAAAATTTTTTCGCGACTCCAAGCACAACTTTGGGTGTTCGTTTCGTGTGCACAGAGCCAAGTTTGTGGCTTATACTATGCTCGCTGGACGCAGCGAGCAAATTTGAAAAAAGCGCGCGAGGGGATAACGGCTCATATTATGCGTGATGCGCTGTCCGCTCGTTGGCGCTCGCTCGCGCATCCGCATGATACTGACTATTGATGGTGAACTGCTTTTAGCGGGTCCTCAGTCCGTTTTCCTTCAGTCACCCGGGACTTCGTAGCCCGTTTTTCGAATCAAAAGTTAATAAAAACGTTCTTTTTGACCATTGAAAATGCAAAAAACAAGCAAGTAATAAATTACAAATTAAAATTTTCTTGACGCTCAAAATAGTAAAATTGTTATACCTTTAATTACAATTGTATAATGCACTGTCTGTTAATTTTACGTTGGGTAAATCTGTTTGCCAAAAATTCATTTATATCGGGTATCTGGAAAAACGGTCGTGTGGTGGGTGTGGTATTGACCAATACCTCCGCTTCAATTGTTTAACGTTATATCGCACAACTCCATTGTAGACCGATTACACAAACCAAACAACAAGATTTCACAATTTGGCCTACCGACTGAAACAACATTTTCTGAGTTGCAACACAACAATTTCTGAAACTATATTTCATTTCAACCCAGTCATTTCAACGCTAAAAATTGACCCTAGAAGTCATCCAAATCGAAAAACATGGAATACGTCGGTCAAAATGACCAAATAATGACATTGACATATATGCAGCTAGGGACACAAGGAAGTTGGGAAGAAAATTTAGTTTATTTTAAAAATTGGATCTAAAAATGCGGGAGACGCATATAAAAGGAGGAATATGGCCTTGTGTAAGCAGTGAAAGACTTGGCTCGACAACGCTTTTCAAGTCTCTGATGTGGTACACACGGATACAAGTACATAAGAGTTATATTTTTGCGCCGCGTTTGCTGTTTAAAAGCTTGCTGAAAAGCGTAAAAACTTTGAAGTTATTTTTCAATTGTCCTCTTCAGTTTAGTCTAAAATCACACCATGTGCGAAATTCTGTAAATTCTGTGCAAAAACAGAAACATCAGAAATTGCAAAATATTGCTGCATGTAGCTTTATCGTTGTTGTTGTTGTTGTTTTGTTGGGATTTTTAGGCGATGTTTTTAGCCAGGGCTAACCCAGAGAAGCGTACAGAACGCCATTGAGTAGGGCGCCCATTGAGTTTTCTCTGTCATTAAGTGCCTACATACCCCTCGGCGGGGCTCGATCCCCCGAGCGCTCTGAATGTAGTCTAACGCACTACCACCAGGCCACGAGGGTGACAATTGTTGTTGTTGCTAACGTACGCACCGCTGTGCATACAGCAGCACCAGTGCAAAAAGTGTTGTCTTTCGTTGATTTTCACCCTTTTTACCAAACTCTTGTGACAGGATAAACCGGTGAGTCATTGCCACAGAAGGAGACCTTGCGTTCCCCAACGCCTCTGCGATACACTTTGTGCAAACCAGTGTCAGCGATCTAAAGTCTGATCGTTATTTTAGTGGTTTTAGTGGTCGCTAAATGCTAGAAAAAAAGCAAATGTGAAAGTTTCATTTGTCTACAATGTACGAGGGTTGCCACTTCCAACCGAAATAAAAAATAAACGGCGCAAAAATATGACTCTTATGTACTTGTATCCGTGTGTACCACATCAGAGACTTGAAAAGCGTTGTCGAGCCAAGTCTTTCACTGCTTACACAAGGCCATATTCCTCCTTTTATATGCGTCTCCCGCATTTTTAGATAATATTCTGACTTTTACATAAGCCCCGAAGGTCGGACCAAAATCACAATACGTTGGTCACACATTCTTCTAAACCCCGGACAACTCAGGTTTTTCATTTTTCGTTTTTAGGCCAATTTCGCCTATGCTATTTCTACGGCCCATTCGCCCAAAATCGTCACGATTCAGTACCTAGAATTGCTCACATAAGAAAACTGACCCAAAAGCAGTGATCGGCGGTTGAATTACCCTGGAAAACACAGTTTTCTTGTTTTTCATTTCTGGACCGGTTTCACTAAATTCCACGGCCGATTCGCCCGAAATCGTCACGATTCGAAATCTAAAGTTGATCACGTAAGAAAACTAACCCAAAATCTGTTATCAGCGCATTGAATTACCCCGGAAAACACAGTTTTCTTGTTTTTCATTTTTGGACCGATTTCGCCAATTTCCACGGCCAATTCGCCCGAAATCGTCACGATTCAGTACCTAGAATTGCTCACATAAGAAAACTAACCCAGAATCCGTGATCAGCGCATTGAATTACCATGGAAAACACCGTTTTTTGTTTTTCATTTCTGGACCGATTTCGCCAATTTCCACGGCCGATTCGCCCGAAATCGTCACGATTCAGTACCTAGAATTGCTCACATAAGAAAACTAACCCAAAATCCGTGATCAGCGCATTGAAATGAAAAACAAGAAAACTGTGTTTTCCAGGGTAATTCAACCGCCGATCACTGCTTTTGGGTCAGTTTTCTTATGTGAGCAATTCTAGGTACTGAATCGTGACGATTTTGGGCGAATGGGCCGTAGAAATAGCATAGGCGAAATTGGCCTAAAAACAAAAAAATGAAAAACCTGAGTTGTCCGGGGTTTAGAAGAATGTGTGACCAACGTATTGTGATTTTGGTCCGACCTTCGGGGCTTATGTAAAAGTCAGAATATTATCTAAAAATGCGGGAGACGCATATAAAAGGAGGAATATGGCCTTGTGTAAGCAGTGAAAGACTTGGCTCGACAACGCTTTTCAAGTCTCTGATGTGGTACACACGGATACAAGTACATAAGAGTCATATTTTTGCGCCGTTTATTTTTTATTTCGGTTGGAAGTGGCAACCCTCGTACATTGTAGACAAATGAAACTTTCACATTTGCTTTTTTCTAGCATTTAGCGACCACTAAAACCACTAAAATAACGATCAGACTTTAGATCGCTGACACTGGTTTGCACAAAGTGTATCGCAGAGGCGTTGGGGAACGCAAGGTCTCCTTCTGTGGCAATGACTCACCGGTTTATCCTGTCACAAGAGTTTGGTAAAAAGGGTGAAAATCAACGAAAGACAACACTTTTTGCACTGGTGCTGCTGTATGCACAGCGGTGCGTACGTTAGCAACAACAACAATTGTCACCCTCGTGGCCTGGTGGTAGTGCGTTAGACTACAGTCTGTGCGCTCGGGGGATCGAGCCCCGCCGAGGGGTATGTAGGCACTTAATGACAGAGAAAACTCAATGGGCGCCCTACTCAATGGCGTTCTGTACGCTTCTCTGGGTTAGCCCTGGCTAAAAACATCGCCTAAAAATCCCAACAAAACAACAACAACAACAACGATAAAGCTACATGCAGCAATATTTTGCAATTTCTGATGTTTCTGTTTTTGCACAGAATTTACAGAATTTCGCACATGGTGTGATTTTAGACTAAACTGAAGAGGACAATTGAAAAATAACTTCAAAGTTTTTACGCTTTTCAGCAAGCTTTTAAACAGCAAACGCGGCGCAAAAATATAACTCTTATGTACTTGTATCCGTGTGTACCACATCAGAGACTTGAAAAGCGTTGTCGAGCCAAGTCTTTCACTGCTTACACAAGGCCATATTCCTCCTTTTATATGCGTCTCCCGCATTTTTAGATAATATTAAATGTTAACATTTCAAGGTTTTGGAAATTGAATTTTTTTTGAGCAATTTCATGACCTTTCAATTTTTTGACACTTTTGTCAATATGAATTTTGTGTAAATTCCTTCCGTGAATGACTAGGCAGTTTTTTTCAGTTTTGTGCGTATCATGCGGATGCGCGAGCGAGCGTCAGCGAGCGGACAGCGCATCACGCATAATATGAGCCGTTATCCCCTCGCGCGCTTTTTTCAAATTTGCTCGCTGCGTCCAGCGAGCATAGTATAAGCCACAAACTTGGTTCTGTGCACACGAAACGAACACCCAAAGTTGTGCTTGGAGCCGCGAAAAAATTTTTATCCGACTACTTTTCATACGCTGTAGACACGAAAAACCTATTCTGAAAACAGTGTTACTTATTTTTCTTGGTATTTTTTTTTTCAGGTATGTAATCAACATGTGTTCGCCCTTTAAATTTTTACCTGCGACACTTTCACAGTCGAACAAAAATGTTCCCTGGGGTAATTCCACCCGGAGATTTTGAAAATTGGGTTAATTTTTTACCCCGACCCTGTTTTTGGGTAAAAATTGGGCATTTTTAATTGTTCGGAGGGTTTTCACCTGGTTTTAAGTGTTCGCCCTTTCAATTTTTAGCTGGGACACTTTCACAGTTGAACAAAAATGTTTCCTAGGGTAATTTCATCCGTATTTTTTGAAAATTTAGTTATTTTTTTGCCCGGGCACTTTTTTGAGTCAAAATTGTGCATTCTTTGAAAGTTCGTAGCATTTTGACTGGGTATCAGTTTTTCACTCTTACAAATTTTGTCTGAGCTGCGAAAAATAGTAGGAAAAAAGTCTAGTCCGTAGTAATTCAATGCGCTGATCACGGATTTTGGGTTAGTTTTCTTACGTGAGCAACTCTAGATGCTGAATCGTGACGATTTCGGGCGAATCGGCCGTCGAAATTGGCGAAATCGGTCCAGAAACGAAAAACAAGAAAAGATTGTTTTCCAGGGTAATTCAATGCGCTGATCACGGATTTTGGGTTAGTTTTCTTACGTGAGCAACTCTAGATACTGAATCGTGACGATTTCGGGCGAATCGGCCGTGGAAATTGGCGAAATCGGTCCAGAAACGAAAAACAAGAAAAGGGTGTTTTCCAGGGTAATTCAATGCGCTGATCACGGATTTTGGGTTAGTTTTCTTATGTGAGCAACTCTAGATACTGAATCGTGACGATTTCGGGCGAATCGGCCGTGGAAATTGGCGAAATCGGTCCAGAAACGAAAAACAAGAAAAGGATGTTTTCCAGGGTAATTCAATGCGCTGATCACGGATTTTGGGTTAGTTTTTTTATGTGAGCAACTCTAGATACTGAATCGTGACGATTTCGGGCGAATCGGCCGTGGAAATTGGCGAAATTGGTCCAGAAATGAAAAACAAAAAAAAACGGTGTTTTCCAGGGTAATTCAATGCGCTGATCACGGATTTTGTGTTAGTTTTCTTATGTGAGCAACTCTAGATACTGAATCGTGACGATTTCGGGCGAATCGGCCGTGGAAATTGGCGAAACCGGTCCAGAAATGAAAAACAAGAAAATACGGTGTTTTCCAGGGTAATTCAATGCGCCGATCACGGTTTTTGGATCAGTTTTCTTATGTGAGCAATTCTAGATACTGAATCGTGACGATTTCGGGCGAATCGGCCGTGGAAATTGGCGAAATCGGTCCAGAAACGAAAAACAAGAAAATGGTGTTTTCCAGGGTAATTCAATGCGCTGATCACGGATTTTGGGTTAGTTTTCTTACGTGAGCAACTTTAGATGCTGAATCGTGACGATTTCGGGCGAATCGGCCGTGGAAATTGGCGAAATCGGTCCAGAAACGAAAAACAAGAAAATTGGGTAATATTCAATGCGCTGATCACGGATTTTGGGTTAGTTTTCTTACGTGAGCAACTTTAGATGCTGAATCGTGACGATTTCGGGCGAATCGGCCGTGGAAATTGGCGAAATCGGTCTAGAAACGAAAAACAAGAAAATGGTGTTTTCCAGGGTAATTCAATGCGCTGATCACGGATTTTGGGTTAGTTTTCTTACGTGAGCAACTTTAGATGCTGAATCGTGACGATTTCGGGCGAATCGGCCGTGGAAATTGGCGAAATCGGTCTAGAAACGAAAAACAAGAAAATAGTGTTTTCCAGGGTAATTCAATGCGCTGATCACGGATTTTGGGTTAGTTTTCTTACGTGAGCAACTTTAGATGCTGAATCGTGACGATTTCGGGCGAATCGGCCGTGGAAGTTGGCGAAATCGGTCCAGAAACGAAAAACAAGAAAATGGTGTTTTTCAGGGTAATTCAATGCGCTGATCACGGATTTTGGGTTAGTTTTTTAAGTGAGCAACTCTAGATACTGAATCGTGACGATTTCGGGCGAATCGGCCGTGGAAATTGGCGAAATCGGTCCAGAAATGAAAAACCAAAACAACGGTGTTTTCCATGGTAATTCAATGCGCTGATCACGGATTCTGGGTTAGTTTTCTTATGTGAGCAATTCTAGGTACTGAATCGTGACGATTTCGGACGAATCGGCCGTGGAAATTGGCGAAATCGGTCCAAAAATGAAAAACCAAAACAACGGTGTTTTCCATGGTAATTCAATGCGCTGATAACAGATGTTGGGTTAGTTTTTTTACGTGAGCAACTTTAGGTGCTGAATTGTGACGATTTCGGGCGAATCGGCAGTGGAAATTGGCGAAAACGGCCCAGAAACTAAAAACAATAAAAGGGTGTTTTTCAGGGTAATTCAATGCGCTGATCACGGATTTTGGGTTAGTTTTTTATGTGAGCAACTCTAGATACTGAATCGTGACGATTTCGGGCGAATCGGCCGTGGAAATTGGCGAAATCGGTCCAGAAATGAAAAACAAAAAACGGTGTTTTCCATGGTAATTCAATGCGCTGATCACGGATTCTGGGTTAGTTTTCTTATGTGAGCAATTCTAGGTACTGAATCGTGACGATTTCGGGCGAATTGGCCGTGGAAATTGGCGAAATCGGTCCAAAAATGAAAAACAAGAAAACTGTGTTTTCCGGGGTAATTCAATGCGCTGATAACAGATTTTGGGTTAGTTTTCTTACGTGATCAACTTTAGATTTCGAATCGTGACGATTTCGGGCGAATCGGCCGTGGAATTTAGTGAAACCGGTCCAGAAATGAAAAACAAGAAAACTGTGTTTTCCAGGGTAATTCAACCGCCGATCACTGCTTTTGGGTCAGTTTTCTTATGTGAGCAATTCTAGGTACTGAATCGTGACGATTTTGGGCGAATGGGCCGTAGAAATAGCATAGGCGAAATTGGCCTAAAAACAAAAAATGAAAAACCTGAGTTGTCCGGGGTTTAGAAGAATGTGTGACCAACGTATTGTGATTTTGGTCCGACCTTCGGGGCTTATGTAAAAGTCAGAATATTATCTAAAAATGCGGGAGACGCATATAAAAGGAGGAATATGGCCTTGTGTAAGCAGTGAAAGACTTGGCTCGACAACGCTTTTCAAGTCTCTGATGTGGTACACACGGATACAAGTACATAAGAGTCATATTTTTGCGCCGTTTATTTTTTATTTCGGTTGGAAGTGGCAACCCTCGTACATTGTAGACAAATGAAACTTTCACATTTGCTTTTTTCTAGCATTTAGCGACCACTAAAACCACTAAAATAACGATCAGACTTTAGATCGCTGACACTGGTTTGCACAAAGTGTATCGCAGAGGCGTTGGGGAACGCAAGGTCTCCTTCTGTGGCAATGACTCACCGGTTTATCCTGTCACAAGAGTTTGGTAAAAAGGGTGAAAATCAACGAAAGACAACACTTTTTGCACTGGTGCTGCTGTATGCACAGCGGTGCGTACGTTAGCAACAACAACAATTGTCACCCTCGTGGCCTGGTGGTAGTGCGTTAGACTACATGCGCTCGGGGGATCGAGCCCCGCCGAGGGGTATGTAGGCACTTAATGACAGAGAAAACTCAATGGGCGCCCTACTCAATGGCGTTCTGTACGCTTCTCTGGGTTAGCCCTGGCTAAAAACATCGCCTAAAAATCCCAACAAAACAACAACAACAACAACGATAAAGCTACATGCAGCAATATTTTGCAATTTCTGATGTTTCTGTTTTTGCACAGAATTTACAGAATTTCGCACATGGTGTGATTTTAGACTAAACTGAAGAGGACAATTGAAAAATAACTTCAAAGTTTTTACGCTTTTCAGCAAGCTTTTAAACAGCAAACGCGGCGCAAAAATATAACTCTTATGTACTTGTATCCGTGTGTACCACATCAGAGACTTGAAAAGCGTTGTCGAGCCAAGTCTTTCACTGCTTACACAAGGCCATATTCCTCCTTTTATATGCGTCTCCCGCATTTTTAGATATATACAGTATGAATTCGATTGTGAACATGGTGGTGTTGTGTGAATGGTTTTATAAAGCCTTTTGTACGGTGAAAAGAATGTAAAGTTGGGTGGAAAAAGAAAATAATAAAAAAAAGGGTGTGTGTGTGTGTGTGTGTGTGTGTTGTGTGTTTGTGTTGTGAGTGGTGGTTGGCGCCCTTGTGTGAAATGGGGGTTTGTGGTTTTTTTTGGGTTTTTTTTTTTTTTTTTTTTTTTGGTGTGGAGGGAGTTGTGGGGGGGGGGGGGGGTGTGGTAATGGAGGGGGGGGGGGAGGTTTGTTGGTGAGAGGATGGTTTTTTGAGGTTATGTGTGTTGGGGGTTTGGGGGGGTTGGGTGGGGGGGGGGGGGGGTGTGGGGGATTGGTGAAATGACGAGCCTCGACTTCCCACCACTTGGTGGCCGCGGAAAGATACAAGTGAAAGCAGGTGTGTAAGCTACTGTTTCCACCGAAGGAACGTTCTAAAATTCCAAAGTGTTAAAAAGTTCCGCAACCTTTCTGAAAATGTTTTTTCAAAGCTCTACTTCTGAAGTTCTGAATTGCTACGGCTCTCTGGAAGGGCTCGACGTTTACAACTTATTCTAAATTTTTACAAGTTCCAAAATTCCAAAGTGCTCTGCTTGCTAGTCACACAAACTAATCATATGGCTGTCATTGAAACGACCACTCTAAATAAAAAATGTCCAAAGTTGCGTCCGGTGTCCGCGTCCGCTGCGGTGTCCTGTTCCCGAAAATGCGCAGCTACAAAAAGCCGTGCGTGGCTTCGCTACTCACTGCCGATGCGGGCTGTTTTTTCTTTTGTAGACTTTCCGACGGACAAGACACGGGAAGCCACTTTGGACATTTTTATTTGACGTGTATGGAACATTTTCTTGACATTTTCAGGCGTTAACTCAGGCGCCGTGGTTGCCGGTGTCGTTGGCAAACGTGCACCGCGGTACTGTCTGTTTGGTGACACTGTCAACACGGCGTCACGAATGGAGAGTCACAATAAAATGGTGACACTGAGAAGTTTTCGTCAATGGAAACCTTAATTCGTGTTGAAGAATGAAGGAAAAAAAAACGTTTTTTCTCCGTTCATTTTGTGTTTTTTTTCCAGCCGATGACCATCCAGTGCGGACAAGCGTCACGTGACGCAATGGAGAAATCGTGCCCCGGCAAATTCAAATTCAAACATCGCGGCGTTGTGAATTTGAAGGTAGTTTGTGGTTATATGTATGTGAAACGAAAAAGCAAAAAAAAACAGTTTCCGTACAGTTTTTTTGCATTTTCTCCACCGGTAACAAAACGAAACAACGTTCGGTCCTAACCGAGGTCTCGATCCGAAAAACAAGCATTGGTAAAAAAAGGACGGGACATCGTTTGGTATTTCTGTTAGCACCTCTTTTTTGACATAGGTCTTGACTCTTGAGTTCAATAAAATTCTTTTTGAATTATGCGACAGAACGGGCAATCTACTATACTAAAATAATACTTTGTCTGTCTGTCTGTCTGTCTGTCTGTCCGTCCAACTTTTTGCTATTTAAGGTAGCGAGATCAAAATGGTGCTATCACTTTTTAACAATTCTTCTATGCGAATCACTTTCTTTCTTTTGGTGTTCAACAACGAGTCATCATGATTCCTTCAGTTCTGTCATCAACGTTCCGTCGCAATGGTCAGGTTGGTTGGTGGTGAGATAGCACCAAACAAACAGCAGTTTTTACAACATTTTAACTAAAATTCTGGAATACAAATTTGCAAATTTGAAACAGTAGAAACTGAAATCATATTGTTTAAAAAACATTTTTGTGCAAAAGCGGGCTTACTATAAAAAAACACAAATGGGATTGTGCAATTAAACGGGTATCGATTCCGGCCAGTTCTGTAAGATAAAAAATAAACGGGCCTCTTTGGGTCAAACTGAGCGACTTTGAAAAATGAAATTGTCAAACAATCAAGTCACGTTTGAACAATTTCAGTCAACCAGAAAAAATCTAACGGGAACGACTTACCTTTAAACAAAATGAAACAGGTCATGAAGATCGATTGTGAGAGCACTAAACAAACAGCAGTTTTTCCAAGATTTTAACTACAATTCTGTGACTTTCAAAAAGCAAACTTGTGGTGAACAAATTTGCAATATTAAAACAGCAGCAGAAACTGAAATCATATTGTTTAAAAAACATTTTTGTGCAAAAGCGGGCTTACTATAAAAACAAATGGGATTGTGCAAATAAACGGGTATCGATTCCGGCCAGTTCTGTAAAATAAAAAACAAACGGGACGGGCCTCTTTGGGTAAAACTTAGCGACTTTCAAACAATCAAGTCACGTTTGAACAATTTCAGTCAACCAAAAAAATCTAACGGGAACGACTTGCCTTTAACTTAGTTTAACTTAACCAACCGAGAACAAACGGGAGCAGCAAATTCAATTAGTTAAGAAAAAAATTTTCAGCGATTGCAAAATCAGTTTGACATAGATCATTTTTGACATAGAATTGACACCGAATCGAAAAGCTTGAAAACAAACATTTGAAACGTTTGAAACACATTTCTTACCCGGGCCGAAGGCACGGGTCAACTGCTAGTGAATATCAAGGTTCCAAATCATAGACTGCTGAATGCAACAACAACCACACGAAATACGATAAATCAAGATGAGTCTAGAGGCACCGTGGCCCACAAAACCCTAAGCGGCATTCAAGAAGCAGTATTTAGTGACCGCGTAGCTATGCAAGCTATGCGTCACTAAATACCGCTTCATGAATGCCGCTTTAGTCTGACAAACAGCCGCGTATTTCAGGGCAAGGGCGAGACGAAGACGTACACGTTGGTGTCGAAACACGGTCGACCGTGCTACATGACGCATCCGTTGAAATGCGATGAGTCACGTGACATCGAACAACCGGAAGACGTCGCGAACAAGGACGACGAGTCGATGCACTACACACCGATGCTGGGCGACGACGCACGATCGAGTGTCGCTAGTCGCATCTCGATCAGGTTCGGGGAAAAACCGAAACCAGAATATTTTTCCGGTTTTTTTCGTGTGGTGTTGGTTTATTTTGTTTTGTCATCGGGTGTTCTGGTGGCTATTCTTGCCAGTATGCACAAAATGACCGAGTAAACATGGCAGCTTTTTCAGGGTGCAAGGAGCGCTCCACGAAATTTGAATGAGAAAATACGTTCAGAAAGTAGAAACCCAATTGCGTGTCAAATTTGACGTGTGGTTTTTAAAAGCTGATTGATTATTCTGTGCATTCTGTGCATTCTGTCTTTTTTTGCACGCATGATTGGGAATTGTCTCGGCATTCTTGAAAAAGGCAATTCCTAGTCTGCGACTAATCCCGCCTTGAAGGACAATACAAGGGCTGCCTTATTTATTCGGCTATACTGTACACCCGGTGACACGCTAGTTTCTGCACAGTGCACACCATAGTGGCGACGCCATGAATTTTCTTGAGTTGTTTTTGTTTTTAGACCTAGTGCCCAGTTGCATGGAAAACTGAGACAATCTACAAAAGAACAACGGAGAATGCCTAAGAACAAAATGCCTGATCGGTGTTCAACTTGCGACAGCATTTTTTTCTTTACCTGTCCGTAATTTTTCCAACGAACCCCCCCCCCCCCAAAAAAAACCCACAATTCTGCTGCAGCACCTTCGACGCGGACGGCTCCGAACGCGGCAGCCGCATGTCACAGAAGTCGCGTCAATCGAACATCGACTTTGAGAGCGACTCTAACGTCCAGTTGTCCGTCGCAGCGACCGTCGATAGCGCCGGTATGCCCGACCTCGCGCACGAGTCGGTTGCGATTCTACTCGAACTGGCGAATCGAGCTCGCCAGAATGCGGCGGCCACTCGAACGAATACAAATCAGGAGGATCGTGTTATCGAGAGACAACATCGGAGCGGTGATGTTACCGACGAACGAGCGATATTATTGGAGGACAAGATGAAGAATGTTGAGCATGAGGCCAATGGCAACGACAATAATAACAGCAAAGTCGTCGAAGCGAGAACGAGTGATGATGACGATGATGACGACC